>SJXQ01005821.1:0-47579 GCA_006408695.1 Aepyceros melampus
TTCCAGAGGTAAAAAGTTTGACTCTAACATGTGACAAACCACGGGTGCAGCTTCTCAGCTTTGGTTTAGCACTCAAATTTCATGATCACTCTGATTCAGGAAGGATACCAAATCCACTGTCCCTGAAAGAATCCTACTAAGGACACTGACCTCTTAAATGACTGCCTATATTTGACTCACTAAAGATGACAGAAGGATCAACAGAAGATATTTTAGATGCCATAGCTCCAGCTCAGGGTCTGCCACTGACTTCTTCTCAGTATAAGGCTAAAGTTTTACAAATGCATACAACATAAGGGCTTCCCCAGTGGCTCAGAGGTAAAGAATCTGCCTGCAATACAGAAGACACGAGTTCAATCCCTGAGTTGGGAAGATCCCCTGGAGGGCATGGCAACCCACTCCAGTATTCTTGCTTGATAATCCCATAGACAGAGGAGCCTGGTGGGCTACACAGTCCATGGGATCACAACAAGTCGGACATAACTGAAATGACTTAGCATCCACACATGCATACTACATAAATTATATAAACATAAAAGTATATCTTATATGAATTATATATTTTTTTCCTGGTCATAAAAGAGATTTTGCCACCACTCTCAGTCTCTTCAAAAGTTGGTTGTGGACTTCCTTGGTACAGATAAGAATCCACCTAATAATGCAGGGGACACGGGTTCAATCCCTGTTCTAGGAAAATTCCACGTCATGGAGCACTAAGCCTGTGCTCAACTACCGAACCTGCGTGATCTAGAGCCCATGAGACACAACTACTGAAGCCTGCGCTCCCTAGAGCCTGTGCTCCACAACAAGAGAAGCTGCCGCAGTGAGAGGTCTGTGCACCAGGAAGGGTAGCTTCTGCTCACTGCAACTAGAGAAAGCCCACGGGCAACAACAAAGACCCAGCACAACTAAAAATAAAGAAAGAAAAAAGTCAGTCCTGAGTGGTGATTTCTAGTCAGGGGAGAATTACCTAGGAACTAAAAAAAAAGGGGGAGATGACAGAGGATGAGATGGTTGGATAGATCACTGACTCAATGGACATGAGTTTGAGCAAGCTCCAGGAGATGGTGGACAGGGAAGCCTAGCATGCTGCAGTCCATGGGGTCACAAAGAGTCAGACAAGACTGAACAACTGAACAACAATAACAAAAAATCTAGTGATATTGATACCTGAGTGCATCCTCTGTCCATCTGATTTAATTTACTTGGGCATCTTATCATTTAGAAGTTCCCCAGGTATATATTATCTTGATGGTGATGGGTGTATACCTCTGTCAAAGTGTGCACTTGAAATAAGTGTAGCTTACTGAATGTCAATTATATCTCAATAAAGCTGTTCAAAACATTAAAAGCTTCCCAGGTGCCTAGGAAATCCCATGGACAGAGGAGCCTGGTGGGTTACAGTTCAAGGGGTTGCAAAAGAGTCGGACACGATTTAGTGACTAAACAAACAACAGGTGATTGTAGTGAACATCCCAAAGTGAGAACCATTGAGCTAGGTCAACCTCATCACTGAAGCACATAAGGAAACAGCCCTAAAGGAAAGAAATCTGCTCTGGAATCATGTCACGGCAAACAGGACTGCCAGGACTCAGAGCTCCTGACTCCCGAACTATTATTTCAATGCTCTGGACTTAAAACCAAGATAATAAAGCATTATCGAGCTCCTCAAAACATTTTAAAAGAGGCACTTGTAAAATCTGAAGTCCAGCAACTGTTACACAGAGATGTAAGCCATGAGTTAAAACCAAAAAACCATACCAGTCTTTACTTGGTAGTTCAGTTCAGTTCTGTTGCTCAGTCGTGTCCGACTCTTTGCTACCCCATGAACCAGAGCACGCTAGGCCTCCCTGTCCATCACCAACTCCCGGAATTCACCCAAACCCATGTCCATCGAATTGGTGATGCCATCCAACCATCTCATCCTCTGTCGTCCCCTTCTCCTCCTGCCCTCAATCTTTCCCAGCATCAGGGTCTTTTCCAATGCGAAGAGTCAACTCTTCGCATGAGGTGGCCAAAATATTGGAGTTTCAGCTTCAACATNTGTCCATCGAATTGGTGATGCCATCCAACCATCTCATCCTCTGTCGTCCCCTTCTCCTCCTGCCCTCAATCTTTCCCAGCATCAGGGTCTTTTCCAATGCGAAGAGTCAACTCTTCGCATGAGGTGGCCAAAATATTGGAGTTTCAGCTTCAACATCAGTCCCTCCAATGAACACCCAGGACTGATCTCCTTTAGGATGGACTGGTTGGATCTCCTCGCGGTTCAAGGGACTCTCAAGTCTTCTCCAACACCACAGGTAGAGCCACTACTGAAAAGCGTAGTTGGTTGTCCTCTCAATATACCCCAGGTATACGCTCCCCTCACTCTGTCCACTCTGTTGTGAAGTCTTGTGGGGTTGGTAGAGCTCTGGACAATTTGGTTGTGAACTACATATATCACTCTCTGGACTGACAAAGGGGGAGAGGAGTGATCGACCTCCCTCATTCCAACCCTAAGTATCCTTTCTTTCAAAAGTAAAGGTAACCAACAAGGGGCACAGATGAGTTAACAGACCTTTTGAACGTTGGTTGGAAAACATGAATATTAGCCACATTAAAGATATCTGGCCTACTTCTATTACGTTTCTAATTAATCTAATTGGATATTAGCATTTTAATAAAATTATTTCAGGAGCCTTTCTCAAGGGAGATAGGACCTCACAATTATTCCCATTACTCAATTTTATCCTCCATTTCATTTATAAAGAAAAGGAGGAGCAGAAAGACAATACAGCTTACTAGGTGTCTACCACAGAATAGACAGGACTTGACTTCCCTATTTTTCTCTTATGTTTTCTTCTTTTCAAAGAAACAGAAATTGGATGTGAGGGCGATCTGGTTGCGACATCTGTCACCCCATTGATCGCCAGGGTTGATTCGGCTGATCTGGCTGGCTAGGCGGGTGTCCCCTTCCTCCCTCACCGCTCCATGTGCGTCCCTCCCGAAGCTGCGCGCTCGGTCGAAGAGGACGACCATCCCCGATAGAGGAGGACCGGTCTTCGGTCAAGGGTATACGAGTAGCTGCGCTCCCCTGCTAGAACCTCCAAACAAGCTCTCAAGAAACAGAAATTAAGGACTGTCAATAGAGTGACCTAAGAGAAACTCCCTAAATTATTCTTGCTTCTTGAGTCACTCATTCATAGTGAAATCCTACACACACAAGCGAATAATGACAATCTTAAATCTTGAGGGGCTAGTTCTTTTAACAAACCATATTCTGAAAAGCAGAGAACATGTTGCTCTCAACAAATTTTTAATGAATACATTAAATAAAAAGCAAATGGCTTGGGGGAAGAGTCATAAAAGAAATTAAGGCAACAGACTGGTTAAGCTGTTCCTGATATCTCTTCCCACAAAACAAAAAGATAAATACAGAAATTCTGCACCTACTTAATTTTCCTTTAGAAAATTAAAACTCTTTAATTGTAACATATTATTAATAATACATCAGGCAACTTTTAGCAACATGATCAACTGATTCTTGTAAGCTTTTGGATCACAGGAGCCATTTGTTCAGCCATTCCTGCTTCTTGAACTTCTTAAAACTCTTGGTGAACAACTGCATTATCAAACAATTGTTAGCTGGGGGTGGAGGTGAGAGCAAAACAGGATCCTAGTGAATTACTATTCCCTACTGTCTATGTTCCATTTCAAACGTGGGAAACGTGGATTCCATTGTTAAAAGCCATGGAATTTATAGGTAAATTCCATCAACACATTTGGCTATGAAGGTATCCTGCTTTTCTTTCTGATCAAAGTATAAAAAAATTCCTTGTTTTAAATGTAAGCAATCACAAATAGTTAATGTTTGTTTAAACTTTTATTAAGAAACTAAAGCAAAAAAGAATTTCAAAAAATTAATATACAGAATTCTAATTTTAATTCTAAACAAATAAGAAATCTACATCAAGAACTAAATAGCAGAGTTTACCAATATTCAAGAATAAAGGGGAATGGCTAAAATGCATTCACAGTCACTATATTTTTCCTTACAAGCCTCAGATTTGGACAGGATATAAAAATTTGGACAGGATACAAAAATTTTTCTCATCTATCTTTTGTTATTATAGGCTATAAATTCAGAGAAGGTGTTTTGTTCCTATAGCATAGATGGAAGATGCAATTCCCTCCTTACTGGGTTTGATGACATGGGTATACAGATGAGTCCATCAGAGAGTCTTTCTTATGTGTTTAAGGAAGATAAGACATGAACAAATAATAAATATAAATAAATTTATACAAGTTATAAAGTAATACAGCATGAGTTAAGTATAGATAAATACAAAGACTAGGAAACTTCAAGGAAGAAAAGATTACATTCAGCTACAGAAACTGAGGAATGCTTTATTAGAATAACATTTGGGTTGGGTATGGACTGTTCCTTCTCAGAAGGCTTTATAGTGGTTCTGACTGTGGTGGTCTTGATTTCTAGAAAGTAATCTCAATACTGATCTTTAAAACTTAATTTTCTATCTTATCAAATTGTTCATTTTTTAAAGCGATCAAAAATATAAATATTATAGTCTATACAAACAGCAGTTTGAGGACATAAATAAGAAGTTAATTATAATACCTACTATGTGGGTTAGGGCTCTATTATTTTCAAAACTCTCTCTGATCAAATCATATCTAAAAGGCAGAAGATGCCTAATCATAGAACCACGATTTTTAAGTATTCAACTGAGCAATATCTACTTGCTTTACATGCCTTATCAAATCTATATCCAAAATTACAGGAATAAGAATGAAGGAGATGAAATCAATGGTTTAACATTCAAAAGTCAGATAATGAAAAAATAACGGCAACTAAGAAATGATATATATTAACCACAGAACTCTTTGTATGAAAAGTTTTAATGAATTGTGAGCCATTGACCATTACAGACTTTAAACCTTAATATTTCTTCTTTCCTGTGTGAAACCAGATAATTAAACCAGTCTATCTCAAGTATGACAGAAGACCATAGTACGAATAAGAGTAATGTTTTCTTACCCATCGCATGCTTCACGAAAGTTAAGAACCAAAGAGAGTGCTCCTGGTTTCCCAAGTCAACAGAGCAGATCCAATTACACATTTCTTCCTAATCACAGTTTCAGTTGAAATACAACAAATACAACTTTGCCTTTCAATAGCACTTTTTATCCACAGCACAAGCACTTTCCCATTATTTTCTTCTTTACCCTCAGTATCCTTGTGAGGTAGTGAAGGAGGGAGCAAGGATTTTTTTGCAGATGAGAAAACTTACGGTGAATTTTGATCAGTGGTTCTCAGCCTTGGCAACATACTGAACTCATCTAGGAAGTTTTTAAAAATCTTTATGGCCATGTCATACCCCAGACCAACAACAGAATCTTAGGTTATGGGATCCAAGTATCAATATTTTTCAAAATGCATATGACTCCAAAGTATAGCTAAGGTTGAGAACCACTGGTTTAGATTATTTTTATTTAGTATTCAGACGTAACTGTCTTCTACTTAAGTGTTCTCTCAGTAGCAGTGAAAAAGAGACTCCATTTCCTCAAACACTGTAACAGTTTGTCTTAGTATTCTATACAACTACTATTGGTATCCGGTAACAATTTACCCGGTTATAAAGGAAAGCTCCTTACTCCCCTGATGCTCATGCTAAACAAGAACCTCTATTTTATAAAATTTGCAAATCAGATATTAAAGAATTTAAATCTCTGAGATAAGAATGGCTTTTTGTTAAATATTTAGGCAATTACTTGATTCTAGGTTCAATATGCAATAACCATGTGTTTCTGTTTTTCATTCAGCACCTTCAAAACTTTGTTACAAATGAATGTTTACTAATAAGACAAAACGTAAGATATAAAAAAACCTCTTGGAATTGATCATATCCCAATCTAGTTTTCTAATTAGTTCAATATTTATCCTTAATCAGATCTCTTCTTTAAATTTTAAACTTTGCCAAACTGAGTTGTTCCACACCAAGAAAAAAATGCATTTCTGTAGCAGCTATATTCTCTAATACATTTAACATATAATTTCACTCTGTAGTATTAAATATGGTTTCTAGGAAGTTTCTTCCTTGATGTGGGTATCAAAAAGGATCTTTTACAGATTTCACCTTTAAGCAACATACCAAATATACAATAAATACTTGCGTATACCTTTTAGGTGGCAAAAATGAAATCTTTGCTCATGACTGAAATCCCTTGCTTCATGGGAGTACTGATAACATTAACTCTCAAGGAGCAACCCAAGACCCCAGCCAACTGCTTGCTGTCCCTAATTTTATTAGATGCAAAACAAAATATGCATACAGCAAAACCTAAAAAGTACAAAGATTCCACTTGCCTTAGTCAATTCTTATCACAAAGATGTATCTGAAACCATACAATTTATACTTTCATACAGAAAGATATTTGTTTCTGTTCCTTTTCTAACAAAAGAAATTTTCAGTTCATGTATGTTGAATTATTAATTTGAAAAACTATTAGTGAAATCAGATTAGTCAAAAATTCTGAACAGGAATTAATGTTAAACTCTTCTACTACAATGAAACCTTCAAAATATTGCCAACCTGAAGTTTCCAGCACAAGGTCTTTTATTTCAAGTCCCATGGGGGCAATTATCTATAATGAGAATAAGAACATTCTTAAGCTGGGTTCAGGCTGGCACTGTTTCAGGTGGGTGAGTAAACATTTTCTTGACAACCCCAATGACAAGTTTGAGGCTTAGACTGTTGCATGATGTAAACAATATGAACTTAAAAAGATTATAATATCTACAGCATTATAAAGTTACAAAATAAAGGATCATTGATCAATTATTTTCTTAAGGTCTGTGACTAACAACTTTCATATTTGAGGCCTATAAGAACAAATGGCAATGTTCTTTATTCTTACAAGACACTTTCTCAGAAGGTCAAAAAAATAAAACCAGATACTATAAGATGCACATTATTATTATTACTGATATATGTATGATTAGAAATAGATTTGCCTTCCCTCAATCTTAGCCTGGAGACGAGGGACCTTTACAATAATTTTGATGGTTAAAAAAATAAATCAGACTGTAACAGCCATGGAAACTGTAAGCCAAATATAATACAAAACGAGCCAATACAACACATCTTTTCTTAAAATCCTCTTCTTTGTAGTTACCAAACTGTCCCTAATGTTTTTCTAATTTTGTACCATGTAGTGGTTTTTAAGAAACTGAACTAGAACAAAGCAACTCCTTTGCCCTGTTTTTTTTTTAAGTTTTTTTTTTACACACATACTGATATACAACTTTTAAAATAGCTGCACAATTTTATATCTCACTGTTAGAGAAGTGCAGTCCAGGCAGACCATGCTTCTCAATATATTAAAAATATTAAATAAAACCCAACCAGTTTCATACTTTTCCAATAGTCAAGCTGGTTGGAAAAAAGGGTCTGGAGAAAAAACAGGCAGTTGTAAAACAGGATCAATCTTTCTTCACAAACACACTACTTAAAAACTCTTGCTAGTTCCTTATCTTATCCCTTTGACACCATCTCTATGATCTCACCTTAAAAGTTGGAAATAACACATTGCTAACTTAGAGACAAAATCTGTTGAAACATGCATATGTCAACTGCCCACTCAACCAACTGCAACCCTGAGGATTTTTCTGGCCCAGGAGAAAGAGGAAACACTAAGATCATCTCTGCTGTAGAGTTGCTTCTCCAGTTAACAATATCATGTGTTTTTCAGGATGTTTCTTGGGCATGCATGTATGACACTGTCACTTCATGATTCTACTTCCCACAAGCAGATATCTCCTCCACTCTGTCTTTCATCCCAAGAAAGCCACTGTCATCCATCCAAAGGTTTTCCAAGGTAAACCAAAGTCACTTCTGTGTTGCCATATACAGCAGAAACTGCTGGATATAAGCAGACCTTTGGAAGTCCTCTAAAGGCAACCCCCAGGAATTCATATCCACGTTCAAAAGCTAGAGTCTTATCTTCCATATCCAAGATGACTCGAATTCTTTCTCCTATCTGCAAACAGACATCAAAAGAAGGTTAGAAGAAACCCATCAAAGGCATAGCTAGAGGAAATCAAGTTGAAAATATTATTAAGAATATACATCTCAAAAGTTATCTAGAAAAATCAACCAAGTTATTTGGTCAGGGAGAAACATTGAGAAAAAGAACACACATCAATTTCATCACAAATGTTTTGATGGTCTTTTTTTAAACTTAAGACTTGTGTGCAATCAATATTTAATACTGAAAATTTTAATATTCTTTCTGAACAGTCCCAAGATTTTATTTATTTTTTTAAGGGCTTTTTAATGAAGGTTACCACTAAAACCTATAACTTGGCACATTTTACCAAAAAAGGCACTCTAAATTTTCTCAAATTACTACAGTAAATGCATACAATGGAATGTTATCCAACCTTAAAAAGAAATTTTAGTATGTGCTACAATATGAGTGGACTTTGAAAACATTATGCTAAGAGAAATAAGCTAGACACAAAAATACAAGTATTATACTATTCCACTTATACCAAGCACCTGGAATATTCAAATTCACATAGACAGAAAACTGAATAGAGGTTACCAGAGGCTGGGGGAGGAAGAAATGTGGAGTTATTGTTCAGTGGGCACAGAGTTCATGCTGGGGATGATGAAGAAGTTTTGGGTATATGTTGGGTATACATAGTGGGGATGGTTGCACAACACTGTGAATGTATTTAATGCCAATGAATTATACACTTACAAACAGTTAATAATAAAGACTGTTGTGTATATTTCACCAAAATAAAAAAATACTATAATAAAATATTTAGCCATTAAATTATACAAAGCAGTTCTATATACAATATGGAAATTATATAATTATGAATTGTCAAATCTGGCTATAGGTTCTAAAGACAAAAAATACACTTATTAAACAATCACTTTGTGGTCGGTCCACTACTCTGAAAGACCTGTTTGTTAAAAAAAAGAAAAGAGCAGCACTGATTGTTAAACTAAACAGAAGCACAATTATCCAGTTCTTTTCACATTTGGAAAAGTAAGCAAAGAAGTAGCATGTTTTATCCTTATAATTTGCATATATTAGAGGTTGTTGCATCTATATACTTGAGGCAGAAAGTCCTAACATTTTTCAATCAAAAATCATAACTGAACACTTTCCAGTTATGATATCTCCCAATTGCTATCATTACCTTCCTTCATTGTATTTCCTATCACAAACAACTACCAATATCTTCTTTTCTCTCTCTGCCCAACTCACAGATTAATCCTATTTTACGGACCTAAGAACTTTCAAATTACCAACATCATTACTTTCAAACAAAGCACAAACAACAACAAAAATGATGAGTGTTTGTTGAGTGACTTTATATTATCTCATTTAAAATCTCACATCACTCCTAGGAGTTAGCCCTATTTTACAGAAGATGAAATAAAAAATGGAACCAACCACTCCCCATGAAATTTTCAAGTTTGCTTTACCTTTGAGCATATAGCAAGCACACAGCACAAGGAGCAGAAAGGCCAAGTTTTAGGTGTCAGAGGACAAAATTTAGAGATAGATGACCGCACAATTAGAAACTTAGAAGAACTCCAGAAGCAACAAAACCACAAAGAGGATGAGCCCCAAAATAAACTCTGCCCAAATCCTTGTGTGAGGACTGCATTACACAAACACAGGGAAAATCCCCTATGGAACGAGGCAGAAAAAGCAGCAGCTAGAAGCCAAAAAAACTGAACAAAGACATTAACTGCTATATACAGTTTCAGTCCAGGCAAGATAACTGCCTACTAGAACAAGAAAACCTACAGTTTTCAGAACAAAGCAGTTTCTAAAGGAAAAAAACATTCCAGAGTTATTGTATTGTCTACCAGGTCCAGTTTTCAATTAAAAAAATGAATGGATATGAAAAGAAGCAGGGAAGTACAACTTATACACGTGGAGAAAAAAGAAGTCAGTAGAAACAGACTCAAGTGGGCCCTAGATGTTGGATTTGGGAGACTTCAAAGTCGTTATTATAAAATATATACAAAGAACTAAAGAAAAACACAATATTAATAAATGAACAAATAGAGATCTCAGTCTAATAGAGAAATGGAAACTATAAAAATGAACTAAATGAAAATTTTAGAGCTCAGGGGCACAATCACCAAAATTCACCAGCCTGACTCAATAGTGTTGAAATGACCATAGAGTTTAAATGACAAGAAGAAAAAAAAAAACTATGAGTTTAAAGATAGAACAACAGAAATTAATAAATCCAAAAAACAGAGAGAGAAAGGGACATAGCTCCAGAGGCACAGAGACAAGGAGAATATCAAGCAGTTCAACAATTACATAAATATAAATGGACTAACTACTCAAATCAAAAGATTGGGTTAGATAAAAAGAAAGATATAATTATAAGCAGTCTGGAGGATTCATTTTAAATATAAAGACAAAATAAATGTAAAAGGATGAGGGGAAAGAGGTACTCCGCAATAGTAAACCTAAGAAACCTGGACTGGTTGTAAATAAGACAAAACAGACATAAAGACAAAGAATATTACTAGAGTCAAAGAAGGTCATTTCGGGTTTCTCTGGTGGCTCAGTGTAAAGAATCTGCCTGCCAGTGCAGCAGACATGGGTTCAATCAATCTCTAATCCTGGAAGATCCCACATGCTGCAGAGCAACTAAGTCTGTGCACCACAACTATGGAGCCTGCACTCTGGAGCCCAGGAGCTGGAACTACTGAGCCCACGTGCCCCAACTACTGAAGTCCATGCACCCTAGAGCCTGTGCTACACAAGACAAGCCATTGCAATGAGGAGCCGACACACCTCAACTAGAGAGGAGCTCCTGCCCGCTGAAACTAGAGAAAAGTCTGTGCAGCAATGAAGACCCAGCATAGAAAGAAATTTTTTCTAAAAAACGGTAGATATAACAATTATAAATATGCACCTAATAACAATTTCAAAACACATAAAGCAAAAACTCACAAAACTGAAAGTATAGACAAATCAACAATTATAGTTGGAGATTTTAATAGTCCTTAGTAAATGACAGAACAGGTAGACGAAAAATATAGAAAGCAGAAGACATAGATATTGTTAACCAATTTGACCTAATTGTCTTTAATAGATTATTCCATCCAGCAACAGTATATATTCAAGTATACATAGACATTCATCAGGATAAACCATATGCTAGGAATAAAACATGTCTCAATAAATTTAAAAGGCCTGAAATCATATAGAGTATGTTCTTTGAAAAACAAAGAATAAAGGACTTTCACTTCAAAATCACAGCTAGTGACAGAACTTTATCTTCAATGATTATTAAGTCCAGACATCCTTCTCCTTAGTGTATCTGTAGAGCCTAAAGAACAGTAAGGAAAGGAGTCTATGAAAGAAAATCTTCCATACTTTTATACCTCAGGAAATGGGATATATTTTTAGTTCTTCTACTTTATTATGCTTGACTTGAGGTCAATACTAAGGCTAGAGCTTTCAAACCACATGTTCCTCTAAAATGTGCCATCTATAATTCTTTAAAATTTCCAACTTATCAGATTACTATTTTTTAGATTCTGCTGAATCTATGATGATTATATAGCTTTTACAAATAGGAACTATAATTTTGATCCTAGAGTAAAATGAATATGGCTGAAGGTTAAGATGAAGAGAATTTTAAAATGCAGTAGTTTGGTCCAGTGGTTAAGGTTCTGTGCTTCCACTGCAGGGAGCAGAGGTTTGATCTGTGGTCGGGGAACTAACATCCTACATGCCATGTAGTGGGGCCAAAAAACAAAAATTAAAATAAAAATGTAGTAGTTTCCCTGAACTTACCCATCTTTATAGAAATCATTGACACCTCCACAGGCTTTGAATACAATCCGCAGCTCAGTAAGTAGCAGAGAAAAAGTATGTATATACACGCACAAAGGTGCATTTGTGGGGGTGAGGTATCTAGAAAAAGTAATTTAGATGTGCCATGTTGTAAGAAAGATTACAAGCCAGAGTACAAGCTGGCAAAGGATGGCTCCTGGGCCAAATCTGACTTGCAGTGTATAAATAAGGTTTTACTAGAATAATAAATAACAGAGTTGAACAGTTATGAGAGATGGTATGGACCACAAAGTCTAAATATTTACTATCTGACCCTGTACAGAAAAAGTTTGCCAACCCAATATAGACAGACTGCTCAGATTGAATATGTATAAGGAAAAAAATATTAAGATACTAAAAGATAAAGTAGCCAAAAAAGGCCAGTTACACTATTTATTTAAAAATTATCAAAAAGACAGATAATGCTGCTATATAAAACTTTGTAAACCTAAAATGAATTAAGGCATGATTTAACAAAGGCTCACTTTTCAGAAAATACTCGGTTTCTCACCTGAATTTTGGTGCATTGTTGCATTGTGGAAAACTGCCATTGACTTCTCCATTATGTAGTAGATTATTGTCCACTAGATTCCAGCCCCAGCTCTGGTCATCACTGCCCAGCAGTGCCACATAACCTTGGCACTGCATGGGGGCTCGTTTTGTAGCAATTCCAATCACTGCCACAGTGCCCAGAGGGCCCTCCCACCACACTTCCCACGCGTGGCGGCCCTCACTGAAACCGATCTTGGTCCTTGCACCATCAGTGCTCTGAGCGATGGGGTTTCGATGTAAAGTAAAGCCATTCTTCTTAATGTATACATTCCTGGAGCAGTCATTAGTGCTGAAAGCATGTTGGAAAGCACGTATCTGAAAAGATGAAAGACCAGAGAAAGAGAATTTTATTTTTCTTAAACATTAAAAAGTACCCAAACTTTAGGGTACATGTTTTTAAACAATAAAATTATATATTTTAAGTACTACAATAAGTATTTCTCAAAAATGGCTCATTTTGGGGATGAGACACTAACACAATAAATTACACAACATTAAAGATAAAACTGCCAACTGTTTCATTATTGACCAAAATTCTAAATCGCTGTATAATTTCTCCAAATAGAAGACATCAAAAGATATACACAGAAATCCTTATATTTTAGAGGGAATACTGAGATGTTTTTGGGTGACATAATGATATTTGGGATTTGCTTTGAAATATCCAAGAGTGGAGTGGGAGATTGGACAGGGTAAACATGAAACTAGACTGCCCACGAGTTAATCCTTGGTAAAGCTTGGTGATGGGTACAGGGAGGAGGTTTCCTCTACTCTGGTTTATATTCCATATTTTTACATTAAAAAGTTCAAATATGTACAGTTTTCATGTAGGCAATGCTGTCATCAAAAATAATGGTATTTTAAGTAAAACAGAGAACTCAGTCACATTAGCTATCAAAAATTTTAATAACCACAAACTATCTTAGATCCTCTGCCTCCTTGCTAGGTATTACTCATACACTAAGACATCACCACACTCATTTTACAAATCAAATAATCCCCTAGATAGCATCTAAATTCAACCACTAAAATTTATAAAGAGATAGTCATTAACAGCAGCTACCATTAACAGGTTAGTTAACTTTCAGTAATTACTAGTCTTTGAAGCTTCTAAAATATAAACAGTAAGAAAATTATTACTATATCATTTCTCATGTTTTGGACTTCCCTGGTGGCTCAGATGGTAAAGCGTCTGCCTACAATGTGGGAGACCTGGGTTTGATCCCTGGGTCGGGAAGATCCTCTGGAGAAGGAAATGGCAACCCACTCTAGTACTCTTGCCTGGAAAATCCCATGGATGGAGGAGCATGGTAGACTATAGTCCATGGGGTTTAACAGCAGCTACCATTAACAGGTTAGTTAACTTTCAGTAATTACTAGTCTTTGAAGCTTCTAAAATATAAACAGTAAGAAAATTATTACTATATCATTTCTCATGTTTTGGACTTCCCTGGTGGCTCAGATGGTAAAGCGTCTGCCTACAATGTGGGAGACCTGGGTTTGATCCCTGGGTCGGGAAGATCCTCTGGAGAAGGAAATGGCAACCCACTCTAGTACTCTTGCCTGGAAAATCCCATGGATGGAGGAGCATGGTAGACTATAGTCCATGGGGTCGCAAAGAGTCAGACACGACTGAGAGACTTTACTCACTCACTCTCATGTTTTAATAACTTACAGCTTTTTGGTCTGTATGTTTCTCAGAAAATCCCTTCTTTACTCAAACTGTGCAGAAGCAGTTGAAGGCTAGGATCTATTGCTTTAGTTAACCTAAGAAATCAATTCCAGAATCAGAATTTCAGCATAGGAAAGACCTTAAGACCTTTACCTAGTTAAACTCAGGAATTAGGACACAGGCATAAAAGTCAACATGTAGTTAGCATAAGCGCCTCAAAGATAAGTCAAGCATCCAGTCCCTCATCCAGTGTGCCATTCCCTTTGCCATCAGTGAGTACTTCACTGTTTAACTGTTGTACACCATCAGATCACAGATTAAAACAAAAACAAAACACCTCTTTGGTTCAGGTGTCTCCTGTTTTCATAAGGGGGATGTAAACCTGAAGTATATCTAATTTTTTTCTGTATCTATTCTTATTATAACAACTTGAAAGTGCTATACACATCCCAATCATTTGATTCTAGCCAAAGAATACCTTTAAAAAAACCTACTCTAACCTAAATTTATCAAACTTTTACAGGAAATACAGAGGACAGGGAAGATGTTAAGCAAAACCATAGGCATGAAATCAGCAAAATCCAGACTGAGGATTACTCTTTATAGGGTAAACCCCTGGGTTTCTTCAAGAAATAAACTGCAGGGGTGAGAGGTGGGAGAGATGGAAGGAGTATCTGCAGACTAAATTAGCCTTAAGAGACATATCAACTGTCATGAGAACTTTACATAGATAGAGCTTACTTACATAAACTGAAAATTAAAGATACAACATTTGATATTTTTATGAGAAAACTGGAATTTGAATGCCACACTTCCCATATTAAGGGGTTATTTATTTATACTACAGATGTAATAACGGTTTTGGGATTTAGTGTCCTTATCTTTTAGAGATAATGTGAAAAATCAGATAAAATGGAAAATACCAAATAAAAACAGTCTAAGGTTCTTGCTATGCAGTCTCATACACAATATGGATTTTGCATTATAGTAAACAGCTTTCAGATCTAGTTTAGGATGTAAGTCTGAAATTTAGAGAATTACAATTAGATGTCAAGTATGACTGGAATAACTAATGTTACTTGGTAATATGTAAAATACGAACTTCTAAAAAGAAGTCAAATCCTAATTAGACTGACAACTCCAAATGCTTTCCAGTTTCACACTGGCCCAAGCCTGTTCTTATCCTTTTCTCAGCTACCCTCACTCCCTGGAAATCATATTTGACTCTTCCTTCTTCTTCATCCCACCTCACCCACTCAGTTGTCCATCTATGTGGACTTGTTTTCTTGCAAATTTTCTCCCAGTTATCCTCTTCTCTGCTCCATACACTTATTCTGGTCTTGACTACCTCTAGTATAGAAACCAAACCCTGCCTTCTTGAATTCACCTTACGGATTACTAGTTTTTCTAAAGCACAGCTCTTACTTTGTCATTCCTTTGTTCAAATTTCTGTGGTTTCCAGCTGTAAAACAAAGCCTAAACTACAGACTGAAGCCGGTATGTCAAGGACCTCCATGATATCTCTAGTTTCAGCTTACCTTTACAATCATATCTCCCACTACAATTCAATCTAACCTATTTTATATCTTTAGCCTTCCCTCTAAGCTACAAACTGTTAACAGATGCCTATCTGAAAACTCTTGATGTCTTAACACTGTAAATTCTGTGCTACCAAAACTGAACTCATTGTTATTCCTCCAAAATCTAGCCCAGGCAATCCCTATATTACGTAAACCAGATACCTAGAAGTCATCCTGAGCACCTCCCTCTTCCTCACCCTGATTTCAAATCTACTGCCAAGTCCTGTAGTTTTTATTTCCTAAATTTCTTACCATCTCTTGTTCTACATACTTACTACTATACATATTTCGAAGGTTCCCCTCCAATTGGTTATCCATTCTTAAGTCATAATAACCTCCTAAAAATGGAAAACTATCACATCACCACCCCCATACTCCTAACTCTCCTTCACTTACAATTTAAAATGGCTTCTTTTGCTTGGCTCCAGTCCACCTCTTCCATCTTTATCAAACTTGCCTCAATTTTGCTCTCTGTGGTCCAGCCACACTGATTATCTTCTGTCACTCATACTCACCAGGTTCCCTCCTGAAAGGCTCTTCTCTCTTTCTTTGGCCTATTTATTTTCTCAGAGAAAGCCTTTCCTGACCTCGCTACTTAGGTCAAATTCTCCACTGTTGACATTCAGAGCACCATGGATCTAACCTTCATAGGATTCATCACAAATGCAATTTTACAACTGTGTGACTATTTGATAAATACCCACTTCCCCCCACTAGATTAGTGCTATATGGGAAAGCATCCATAAGCATTTGTATTTGTTTTTATTCAGCATTGCATCTGCAAAACTGAACATAGTACCTAACATTCACTTGTTTTTTAATAAAAATATATACTATTCAAATCCTCTGCTTTCCATTGTCTTGCTTTTTGTTCAGGGTATTTCCTCTTAGTAAAATGTTCATATTCTCCCCATTTTAAAAATTCAGCTCAAATACAATCTCAATCTCAACCCTTCTAAAGCTGTTCATTCAACTTGTGAATCTCTTTCACTAAAATTCTAGTTTCTAACTAATAACCACTAGTTATTTCTATACATTTTTTTTTCCTCTTCTCCTAGACTGAGGACTTTCCTACTAGGCTATGTATATCCTTTTGAATTAATCTTTATTCTTTAAGATATTCAAGAAAAGTCCTGCAACATCTGAATGCACCAGTCTATAATACTTACAGTGCCAGCAGTACAAAGGCATACAAAGTATTAAAATTTATAACCCTCAGCAAGGATACAGAAAAACAGGTAACACAGGCTGCCTCCAATCTAGATGGTGGGGGTATAAGGAATAAGACATTTTGCTTTTAGATCACTTTGCTTCTTTTGAACACTGACTCACATGAATAAATTATTTATTACATATTATTACATGAATCTTGAATCATGTGAACATGCTATTACAGGCCAACTACAAAAATGCCTTAATTTAAAATAAGTAAAAATAATAAACTTTATGGAAAAATAAAAACTAAATAAGATTCATGAAACCTATATGTTTATTAGGCATAGTAAGACAAAACAATCTTCTGCCCTCTACTATATAAATTACAATTATTATCCATTGAGCATCTACTAACTATCCTTGCAACTCAACATGTTATTTCACTTAATAAACAATTTGACATATTTAAAAGTAGTAACCCTTATCCTAACCTTATTAAACTGAAACCTATTTTATTACAGAAGAATACATTTTACATTTATTTCACATGTGAAAATTTACTTACTCTGGCCCCACTGGCAGTCTAGCATTAAAAAGATATGTTTCCCCTTTCTCAGTTGTTAATGTATTTTTATGTTTACCATATTCTAGATCAGACTTTATCCTCTCTCATGTATACTCCTGGTGACTGCAATCCTAAATAGCTGTATCCATCCAAACTGAACTCAAGTTTACAGCCATTTGTTTATATTGCATGAGGAATGCTCTCAGTCCTACTAAGATCTGCTACTTGACATTTTTATTTGTATATGAAATCAAGACTAAGCACAAGAGTCTGGCAGCGGGGCGCGGGGGGGTACCAAAAATGGAAACGGCATGTTGGATGACAAACAGAACATAAGAGACACACCAGTAAGGTGGAACTATGAAAAAGTTGGCAAGGCAAGAGCCAGTAATCGTGGGACATGGCAATATTACGACTGTTAAGTGGCGCCAACGGTACGATGTTCTATTCAAAGCCTTTATCTTTAAAGTTAGCAGATGCCTTGGACCACACTTATTTATAAGCCTGTAACATAGCGGAGGCAATTGGGCAAAAATAAAACAGTTATAAAATCAGAGCTTAAAACGTGAGGTGAAAGCAAAAATCTTATAAACTAAGTCAATAAGGCAGCCGAGATGATCTAATAAAGGACAGAGAAAAATAGGATTAGAGTATTGAAAGCTACAACAATGGCCTGTTTTTAAGGGGACGACGGTGGAAAGTAGAATGAATGATGGAAATCAAGGATGGAAAACCATCTGATCCTTTAAAAAGTACATCACGGAAGTGGGGTGGGTTAAGGAGCAGAACTTCAACCCAAAGAGATCTTTATGGCGGGGGAGGCGAGGTAAGGTACTGACTGGAGCGGTGGAAAGGCGCTTCTGACTCAGAAGCTTAGCTGAGAAACACTGAGAGCTGCGCGGAGAAGCGGGACAGGGGGCAGCGGCGTGGCGCGGGGCTCCCTCACCTTGGCCTTGTAGCTGGGCAGGTTGCAGAGGATGTCCGTGCGCAGAGCCTCCTCTGCCAGGCTGCGGGCGCACAGGCTCCGCCACACCTCGCTGTTCTCATCGCCGTGCAGGCAGCGGTACCAGTGCTTGCACACCAGGGCGCAGCTCCGCAGCTCGGACAGCTCCAGGTAGGAGAACACCAACTCCAGCACCCGGCTGGGCAACCGGCCCCCGGCCCCAGAGCCCGAGCCGGCGCCCGCGCCGCCGCCACTACAGCCAGCGCCGCCCGAAGCTGCCCCAGCCCCCGGGGCCGGCGCCGCCATCGCCTCACCAGCCGGCCCGAGGGCCGCCGCCGCCGCCGCCGCTTCCCCCCGTCTCTGCTCCAGAGGCCAAGCCTCGCCTTGAGACCGGAGCAGCTCGCTCACCGCCCCTTTCACAGCTAACCGCCCGGCCCCTCCAAACCACTCCCGCCCCTGCCCGGGGGCGTCCGCCGCGCGCCCCGCCTCACTGAGGGCAGACGCACCGACTGCACGGGCGTCCCCCGCCCCTCCCCCGCGGCTCAGCGCGGTCGCCGGAACCGCCCGACTCGTACGGCCTCCCCGCGGCGCGCCCGTGGCTCCGCCATGCGGGTTGAGGGCACGAAGCAAGGACGCACGCCCAGCTCGCGCGGTTCCTCTCGGCCCCGGATGTGACTGTTTGGCTGCGGCGCCTCCCGCCCTGCGCTAGATGGGATTGGGTGTCCGCCGGTGAGGTCATCGCCAGGCGCCTTGGTGGGAAGCGGGAAGCCAGGTATGAGGTTGGAGCGGGTGGGTTTCAGGCTGTCCTCCGTATTTCCCACTTTTTGATCTAGTGGCCTCGCGTCGGCTTCTTTGGTCCCCTTTTCCTATAAGGTTTACCTGAGTCATTTGCGTTCCTGCTTGACCATTCCAACCTAACGCAGGAAACTTCCCTCTCCTTACTAGCCAGTCCTAGTTCCGCCACCTTGAGTTTGAGTTAGATCTTCCTTTTCCTTCGGCAGCTGACTGAGGTCGTGTTTTCCTGGTCAGGCCCTCTTGTTCTCCCTTAGCACCAGTGCTAATCAGAACGTGTGTGCTAGCCTGTATGTAGCGTGAGAGGTCGCTACATTTGAACACCTCCCGCCCCCCTCCCATGTTTGGTAACCTTAAAGCGCTCTTAAAGGGCTGCGTTCTTTTGGACAACGTATGGCCTTTCCCAGTCTTTCCTACTAACCCACCGATTAGTAGGCGAATTGAGGTGTGTTTTTAACTAACTAGACATTCTAGTAGGGAGAATGACATGGAGGCTATAATTAAGAACATTATTTGGAAGGGAAAGAATTTCAGCATTATTTAGTCGTACTACGTTTTCCTAGGTGGCCAGAGCGTTTTCCGACAGCCTTTAAAGAATGCTCGGTAAGAGAAAATAATAACCGTCATGGAAGACAGGCAACCTACTGGGCTCCTTTACGGGAGAGTTTATGTAACTCTCAAAGCAACACTGCTAAGTAATTGTTAAAATAATAGGATTCACAGATTCCCTTAGTAGTTAATTCCACTATCTTTCCTTTATGTAGTAAGGAATCTTTTCGAAAGCTCTCCTGCTGTGAACAATCCATTTCTTGTTTTCCAGTAAAAACAAAAAAACAGCACCTACCATCTCTACTTTCTGATAAGTGGTGTTTGATACCACTTGCCAGTCCCTTCTTCCTAGATGTTTTTTCCTCCAAGCTTAGTCATCCAGATTCTTTTCTTTCTTACTAGTGTCAGTGCCACAGCCCTTCAACCACTCACTTTGGAAAACTGACGTGGTGAAGAAAAGTTGACCAGTATACTTACTACAATGATAGTGACTATCATTATTTAAACCTCAGGCTAGGGAATTTATTATTCATTTTTCAACTTTCAACTATCCCAGGAAGGCAGTCCATGTTTTGTCTGGAAAGGCACTGAAATTTCTTCTACATCTTCAAGGATAGAGTTGGTCCATCCAAGAAGGTGACAAAGAACAGACAGAATGAACAGCTTTAAAGGCACAGTCACTTGAAAAGGACAAATGGATACATGGAGATATGACAGGAGCAAGTATTTTAGAGAGCATTCAGTTATTAAAGACATTGGCCTCTATTCTGTCTGCCCTGGTATAAGTGAGGGAGAGCTTTTGAAGGGTCTGATGAAATAAATCTAGTCCAGTCGGTGAGGTGACTTTTTATGGCAAAGTACCCCCAAGTGGCCCAGGTAGGATTTCAGAGTAGAAAAAGCTTTCCTTTATCACTACCTCCTGTTTTCTTTCTTGCCTGCTCATCACCCTCTGGACCATTTCCCCACCTCCCATGTTCAGTACCTTCTTTCTGCCCTTTGGCTGCTTAGAACTTCCATCTTAGCACTCCACCCTTCATAAAAATGTTTTCAAAGTACCCCACCTTCCTTGTCCCCACACTCCATAATCTCATTAGGTGTTGGAAGAAAGGACTCTATTATCTAATTAAATAATTCACAATAGGAAATGACTAATTACTGTGTTGACCCTTTAGGCATCTACCTTTGAGAAGAGAAGCTTGTTGACTTGATACTTGAATGGAGATAGTGGCACTTAGCTACTTCAGGTAGCTCTCCAGTGCCAGTAAAACAAAAACAAGAAACAGCAGATTGCCAACTCATTTCTAAAAGATTGTTTTGATTTAACCCATATGTAGTTAATTTTCCCCACTACCTTCTGCCACAGCAGTCTGATTAACACTTTTTGATTGAATATTTCAAATAATAACAAATAACTTCAATTTTGTAGATCAAGTAAACAAGTGATTTGGGTCGGGGGATGGGAGGGTATGCTGTTGAATCCCTGATCAGTACTCTGGGTGATTAAATTAAATGCCTCACAATGTATGGATTTCTGGGGCTTTCTCAATTCTTTTTTCCTAATATTTCCTGTAATAGGTCTCTATTTTATTTTTTCTGACTAGCTGGGTAATAAGTGAATATTATCCATGTGGTGTAGAGATTGAAAGTGAAAGTGAATTCGCTCAGTCATGTCAGACTCTTTGCGATCCCATGGACTGCAGTCTACCAGGCTTCTCTGTCCAAGGGATTTTCCAGGCAAGAGTACTGGAGTGGGTTGCCATTGGCTGAAGTTTCATTTGTTCTTTACTCTGGTGGGTAGACATTAAGGTAGAACTGACCTTGGACTTGTTGGGAATAACAGTCCAAGAGATACTACTGCTTCCATTATGGAAAACTTTACAGGAACTGTGTTGTTGTCTATAGTAGTCTCAAACTGCAAAATTCATTTATTGCCTAACTTCTTACATTTTGCAGTGGACTTTAACCAGATGTATCTTTAAAATTGAATTAACCTTTTCTGGAAAAGAGTTAATTAGGAAGAAAACCTAAAACTTTTGTCCGCAAGTCAGCCTTACTTAGGTCCTCTGTGGGTAGATCTGTGATGGAGAAACAGAAGTACTAGAAACCCTGCCTTTTCTTAGTCAAAAACCTAGTATTCCAACAGAGATCCAAAACCTTTATGGACACAAAATCCTAAAACTGTAGAGGGCAGACTTCTCCACTTTAAAGTTAATTCATTGTAGAAAAATTAAAACTGACTTAGGAATAAGTGATCAATACTTTAAGATTCATGACATAGTTAAACTGTAACTTAAATAGCCTTTTCAATGATTAATTCAAAATTCATATTTTTAGTTAGGATATTGTCTCTATCATGTGAGTCAACAGTCATCACAAATGACAGTTCCTACGCCTAAATATTAGTACCTTTCATTTTAAATTGTGTTGAGTGTCCTTTTTCCTTGGTTTATCTGGAACATTCGGCAAAATTCCTTGTTATGGTTTGTTGTTCAGCGCTCAGTTGTGTCCGACTCTTTGCGACCCCATGGACTGCAGCATGCCAGGCTTCCCTGTTCTGCACTATCTCTCTGAGTCTGCTCAAACTCATGTCCTTTGAGTAGATGATGCCATCCAGCCATCTCATCCTTTGTTGCCCTCTTCTCCTGCCCTCAATCTTTCCCAGCATTATGGTCTTTTTCCTATGGGTCGGCTCTTCGCATTAGGTGGCCAAAGCGTTGGAGCTTCAGCTTCAGCATCAGTCCTTCCAATGTATATTCAGGGTTGATCTCCTTTAGGATTGACTGGTTTGATTATGGTAGAAAATTATTTAACTACTATTTCAGTACTTATCAGCAAAAATCAAATCATCAGAGTTCCCTGTCTTTATCTGCCTGAGTCATTTCCTATCCAAACCTCTCCTTTAAAATATATTTGCTTCAGTCTCTATTTAATTTTTTCTGTTTACTAATTGAGTGCTTCTGCTAAAATTTTTTAAATGTTTTTTGTCTTTTTTATGCTTTGTTTTGTATATGAAAATTGCTATATCTGATTTTGTGATTGTGTTTCTGTTACTTTGGTTACTATTAGATCAGTGGGGTATTTTTTGGCAGTCGGTGATTTTGTATGTGTGACTAAAAGTGGGAGGAAACAAACTCGTGTTGGGAATAGAAACTTTAAGCAGATTAAATTATTCTTCAAAACAGTATTTGGAAATTTATCTCTATACAATTGAACTAAATTCAGGTATTATATCTGAAAATACTAAAGCAACTATTGCAGTTTCTTAGTAGATAAACTCCTTTGTCTTGTGGAATTAAAAATATAATTTGTCCAGATAGATTTGTTTGCTTCCTTTGTCTGATCATTTAATTGTATAAATTGCCTAGTTTCCTTTTTTGCTTTACCCAGGAGGTAATTGGGCTCCCAGGTGTGGCAGGAGTGGTAAAGAACCCACCTGCCAATGCAGGAGACATAAGAGACGCGAGTTCTATCCCTGGGTCTCGAAGATCTCCTGGAGGAGGGCATGACAGCCCACTCATTATTCTTGCCTGGAGAATCCTATCCACAGAGGAGCCTAGTAGGCTGGAGCCTAGTTGAGGGAGGGGTCGCAAAAGACACACATCTGAAGCGACTTAGCAGCAGCAACAGCATCAGGAGATAGTTAAGGTAGGGGGTAGTATTATGTGGCATACTCCTTTTCCTATTTGGAACCAGTCTGTTGTTCCATGTCCAGTTCTAACTGTTGCTTCCTGACCTGCATACAGATTTCTCAAGAGGCAGGTCAGGTGGTCTGGTATTCCCATCTCTTTCAGAATTTTCCACAGTTTACTGTGATCCACACAGTCAAAGGCTTTGGCATAGTCAATAAAGCAGAAATAGATGTTTTTCTGGAACTCTCTTGCTTTTTCCATGATCCAGCGGATGTTGGCAATTTGATCTCTGGTTCCTCTGCCTTTTCTAAAACCAGCTTGAACATCAGGGAGTTCACGGTTCACGTATTGCTGAAGTCTGGCTTGGAGAATTTTGAGCATTACTTTACTAGCATGTGAGATGAGTGCAATTGTGCGGTAGTTTGACCATTCTTTGGCATTGCCTTTCTTTGCAATTGGAATGAAAACTGACCTTTTCCAGTCCTGTGGCCACTGCTGAGTTTTCCAAATTTGCTGGCAAATTGAGTGCAGCACTTTCACAGCATCATCTTTCAGGATTTGAAACAGCTCCACTGGCATTCCATCACCTCCACTAGCTTTGTTCGTAGTGATGCTTTCTAAGGCCCACTTGACTTCACATTCCAAGATGTCTGGCTCTAGATTAGTCATCACATCATCATGATTATCTGGTCATGAAGATCTTTTTTGTACAGTTCTTCCATGTATTCTTGCCACCTCTTGTTAATACTTCTGCTTCTGTTAGGTCCAGACCCTTAGACTTACACAAAATTAAAAGGCAAGACTAAACTAAAACAGTGGGAGAAAGTATTTTCAAAACATGTCTGAATAAGAACTTGCCTCTTGAATGTAAAAAGAATTTCTCTGATTCAATAATATTAACTCTGTTTAACAATATATACAATATGTGCACAGATCATCTTACCAAAGAGTAAATACAAGTAGCAAATAAGCACAAGAAGAGGCTTAGCACATGAGGCTTCCCTGGTTGCTCAGCTGGTAAAGAATCCACTTGCAATGTAGGAGACCTGGGTTTGATCCCTGGGTAGGGAAGATCCCCTGGAGAAGGGAAAGGCTACCCACTCCAGTATTCTGGCCAGGAGAATTCTATGGACTATACAGGGTTGGTCTCAAAGAGTCGGACAGGACTGAGCAACTTTCACCATTAGTCATTAGGAAAAAAACAAAATATCAAGACAATGGGCTACCTCTACACACTATTTTTTGGCTATCACTAAAATTGATGCTTTTTAACTGTGGTGCTGGAGAAGACTCTTGAGAGTCCCTTGGACTGCAAGGAGATCCAACCAGTCCATCCTAAAGGAAATCAGTCCTGGGTGTTCATTGGAAGGACTGACGCTGAAGCTGAAACTCTAATACTTTTGCCACCTCATGCGAAGAGTTGACTCATTGGAAAAGACCCTGATGCTGGGATGGATTCGGGGCAGAAGGAGAAGGGGATGACAGAGGATGAGATGGCTGGATGGCATCACTGACTCGATGGACATGAGTCTGAGTGAACTCCGGGAGTTGGTGATGGACAGGGAGGCCTGGCGTGCTGCGATTCATGGGGTTGCAAAGAGTTGGACACGACTGAGCAACTGAACTGAACTGAAAAATGCTGATAATAGCAAGTATGGATAGGATGTGGAATTTGCATATGTTAATTGTGAGAATGCAACATCATTGTATAGCTACCTAGCAACGAAATATGATCAGCAGTTTCTTATAAAT
Source organism: Aepyceros melampus (assembly GCA_006408695.1). Classification (NCBI taxonomy): domain Eukaryota; kingdom Metazoa; phylum Chordata; class Mammalia; order Artiodactyla; family Bovidae; genus Aepyceros; species Aepyceros melampus. The sequence goes on from SJXQ01005821.1 coordinate 25,079, forward strand.
TTATAAACATCACATACATATAATCCAGCAGTCTAAGTGCTAGGTAATTTTTCCAAAGAAATGAAAACACTTAAAGATGTGAATTCAAAACTCATTGTAGCTTTATTATTAATAACATTATATTAAAACTAAAAACCAACAAATTTCCATCAACTAGTTACTAGATAAATTATGGTTTATCCATACAATGAAAAACTACTTAAGAATCAAATGGAGCAGACTACATGCAACATAAATGATTCTTGAAAAAATTTGTAAGTAGAGAAAATGAGCCACAATAGGATATATCCACTATGATGATACTATTCTGAATCCTAGAAAATGTAGAGCTTCAGATTCATAAAATCTCAATCATAAGTAACTGCCAATGGCCAAAGGTGAAAGGAGGTAATTGACTGCCCAAGGGCATAAGGAAGTTAGAGGTGATGGCAATGTTCCCCCATGACTATGATGGTGGCTAGGTGACCATACACATTTGTCAAAACTTAGTAAATTTATAGTTAAAAGTGGTAAATTTTATTATATGTACATTATAATTCAATGAAACTGATTTTAAAATTAAATGTAAATGTTGCCAGCAGTGGAGGCTCAAAATGTGAGGGAAAGCACAAAAATATGGGAATTCTGTATATTTCAGTTAATTATTCTGTGAACCTAAAACTTCTTTATAAAACTAAAATTTACTTTTACAAAGTCAACAACAAATACTGATGAAAGGTATATTTCATCATAAAAAATTAATGTGCCTTATCCCATATAAGAGAAGTAGATAAAATTTACATGATTATTAAGATTATTGTTTTTATAGGACTATTATATATGAGAAAAATACTAAATATGTTTGAATATATATTCAGCAAAATTAGATTTTTTACATAGATTACAAAATGTAAATTCACTTCAAATTATCTGGGTTTTCTGTTCTCTTTTTGCCTAAGAAATTATATCTCTAAAAATATAATTTAAAATTTCTGAAGTCATGATTTGAGATTTTAGTGGATTACTATCTACAGAAAAATAATGATCAAAACATCAAAATAATCTCATAATGTTGAGTAAAAGCCAGACTCCACATGTAAATATGTATGTTCCCATTTATATAAATTTCAATTAAAGGAAAAACTAATATACAGTGATAAAAGCCAGAATGCTAGCTTTAATTGAGGGAATGTTTTCTGGAAACTGACATGAAAGAATTCCATAAATTTATCTCAGTAGTAGTCACATGAGTTTGTGTATATCAACTTATATAATTTATCAAATTGTGTAACTGAACTGTTTCCTTGATCCATGTAGTTTATACTTACATTCTGAGATAGTTTTTTCCTGTTTTGAAGTTATATGATCTACTCATTATTTTTCTGAAAGTCTATAAATTCTCCCTGGCTTCTTGTTCTTCATTTATTCCCTTCACTAGTGAATAAAACTTTATAGTTTTAACTGTGTCTTTCCTTTTCCCTTCCTTCAGTGCCTTCATTTTTCCTTTCTGTATCTCCTCTTTTTTTCAACAAATATTTTAAAATACTTACAATGTCCCAAAATGGGCTAGGTGCTAGGGGAATAAATGAACTGTAAAAATAGAATACTGAAGTGGTTTGCCATTCTCTTCTCCAGTGGACCATGTTTTGTCAGAAATCTAAGATCAACATTCAGAAAACTAAGATCATGGCAACCGGTCCCATCACTTTATGCCTAATAGATGGGGAAACAATGAAAACAGTGACAGACTTTATTTTCAGGGGCTCCAAAATCACTGCAGATGGTGACTGCAGTCATGAAATTAAAAGAAGCTTGCTCCTTTGAAGAAAAGCTATGACCAACCTAGACAGCATGTTAAAAAGCAAAGATATTACTTTACCAACAAAGGGCTGTCTAGTCAAAGCTATGATTTTTCCAGTAGTCATGTATCAATGTGAGAGTTGGGCTATGAAAAAAGCTGAGTGATGAGGAATTGATGTTTTTGAACTGTGGTGTTAGAGAAGACTCTTGAGAGTCCCTTGGACAGCAAGGAGATCCAACCAGTCCATCCTAAAGGAGATCAGTCCTGGGTGTTCATTGGAAGACTGATGCTAAAGCTGAAACTCCAACACTTTGGCCACCTGATGTGAAGAACTGACTCATTTGAAAAGATGCTGATGCTGGGAAAGATTGAAGGCGGGAGGAGAAGGGGGCAACAGATGATGAGATGGTCGGATGGCATTACCAACTCAATGGACATGAGTTTGAATAAGGTCCAGGATTTGGTGATGGACAGGGAAGCCTGGTGTACTGTAGTTCATGGGGTCACAAAGAGTTGGACATGACTGAATGACTGAACTAAACTGAAAAATAGACATGGTCCTACTCTCATGAAGATTAAATTCTAAGAAAGGAGACTCATATCAGTTTTAAAAAACATTCAGATAAGTGGGAGAATGGTAAATAGCTCTGAAAAGCATATAATAAAGAGCTTTGAACTAGGCTGTAAGGTCAGAAAGGTTTTAGTGAAAAAGCGAGTGCAGGATGATGAAGAGGGAGGAAGACATTGACTACATGATACACAACATCTGGACAGACACTGTGGCTGTAGGAAAGTCATCCACATAAGAAACGAGCTTCCCTCCACTTCAGTCTGGATCCACCAGAACTGAATGTCTGTTGTTTACCCATGGCATTTATGTTAATAATCTCCACAGTATATTTTCAAGCCTAAATGTATCTAATATCTTAACAGAATTAGACTTTATTGATATTTTTTCCTAGATTTTTTTTTTTTTATAAATTCTCATTTATTTTTCTACTATAATCTCCAGATATTCTCACATGCATCTATGATTTCAGTGAGAAACTTTAAAGATTTTTTAACAATGTGCTCTAAAGGCCAGGCTGCTTCTAAGCTCCAGGTTTATATCTCTCTGCCTTCTTGATATCTCCACCATATATCAATATCTCCTAATTGGAGATAACATTCTTGCTGCCCAGAGTCACCCCAAATTGACCTGACTACTAGTGTCCCCTATTTCAGTGTTATATCTGCTCTGTCACAAAAGCTGGACACTTAGAATTTAACATTAACATCTGTTTCTTCTTTATGTTCCACGTTATATACTTCTATGATTTTTCAGTTAATCTAGGTCAATCTCTATTGCACTGATCACTGGAATGTCCCTCAGATCAATCTAAACTTTTTTCATTTTCTTAATCTTTGTTCATATCATGTCATCACCTTCACTGTGCTCTGACATACTTGTCTGTAGCTTCTCATCACTCATTACAGAACCTGATCAAGTGTTTTGTATAGCAGGGAATGGGGTGAGGGGGTAGGGGGTGATATAGTATGTATTTTCAATCATCATACATAAAGCAGTAAATTTTCACTGAAAACAATTAATATACATATTTTTTAACACAATAGAGTTTTATGTATTAACAGGTATGTTTTATGTTATAACACAATACACTTTTTTAAAGCTGGAAAAACATTTTCTTTGAAATTAAACATGTATCCTGTGAGAGTAATATATCAGTGGTCCAAATTATACTTACATTGCTACTGGGTTATTTATATTCTTCACTTACCCTATATTGAACATGTTTACTAGTAACAATGGATATACTCACTTTTATTTTCCATTCATCTTGTTTAAAAATACAGTGTATTCTATACCATTATTACTCTAAATTTAGAATTCTTAGAAAGCACCATTAATAAGGCTACTTTGTGATCAAATAATGATGCAGAGCACAATCATGCCAAAAATACATAAATCCTCAATGACCATGAAACTTAAAGTTGCTCAGGTGTGTCTGACTCTTTGAAATTCCCATACTCTGTAGCCTGCCAGGCTCCTCTGTCCATTGACTTCTCCAGGCCAGAATACTGGAGTGGGTAGCTGTCCCCTTCTCCAGGTGATCTTCTCAACCCAGGGTTCTAATCCAGGTCCCCACATTTCAGGAAGGTTCTTTACCATCTGGGCCACCGGGGAAGCCCAAAGAGAAAGTCTAAGTCACTCAGTCCTTTCCAACTCTTTGCACCCCCATGTGGACTGTAGCCTGCCAGGCTCCTCTGTCCATTGAATTCTCCAGGTCAGAATACTGGAGTGGGTAGCCATTCCCTTCTCCAGGGATCTTCTCAACCCAGGGATTGAACCCAAACCTCCACATTGCAAGCCTATTCTTTACCATTTGAGCCACCAGGAAAGCCCAAGAATGCTGGTGTGGGTGGCCTATCCCTTTCCAGGGGACCATCCCAACCCAGGAATTGAACCAGAGTCTCCTGCATTGCAGGCCGATTCTTTACCAGCTGAGCTACTAGGGAAGCCCCTTAATTACCATGGTTGTTATTTTATTTTCATCACTTGCATTTCCTAACTGCTCTTATCCATCAATTATTGTTTCAAAAAAAAAATCAAGTAACCTTTGAAATGTAGTCATCTTGATCTGTCATGACACTTGGCATTTTCTTTGAGAATTAGTAGTGACTGATGGCAATGGCACCCCACTCCAGTACTCTTGCCTAGAAAATCCCATGGACGGAGGAGCCTGGAAGGCTGCAGTCCATGGAGTCACTGAGGGTCAAACACGACTGAGCGACTTCACTTTCACTTTTCACTTTCATGCATTGGAGAAGGAATTGGCACCCCACTCCAGCATTCTTGCCTGGAGAATCCCAGGGACAGGGGAGCCTGCTGTCTATGGGGTCGCACAGAGTCAGACACGACTGAAGTGACTTAGCAGCAGCAGCAGTGATTTCTTCAACAGAGTGAAGAAAAGATGAAGTGTGCATATCTGTGATCCTTCTTGGAAACCAGACCAAAATTTTCCACTATAAATACAAAGTTGTATAAAAGCATGTGTGCAAGCACACGCACACACACAAAGGTATGCCTTAAAGTAATGCATTAGAAAGCATTTTTGGATAGTCAGGTATTAGAAGTTTGCAGAGAGTAAATGTTTATTCACAGTACTTATACAAAGACAGTGTCAACATTCTTAATGATTTAGATGGCCTTCAAAACTCTTTCCCATCCTTCGCATACATAAGACCCATATCCTTACTTACACATGGACTCATCTTGCTTGCTTTCCTCCAGTAGTATCATACCTTGGATAAGCCTTTGAAAGACAGCTCTCCAAATTCACAATTCATTTTCTAAGTACTTTATTAGGAACTGAGAGTTTTCTGATCTTTAGGAGAACCTAGCATGATAACTTTCACCTCTCTAGTTCAGAATATGCAAATAGAACTTCAAAAATTCAAGCAGATTTTTTAAGTTGATCCCTTCGCATAATAATGCAAGAAACTGCCTGGTCATGTTGACAGTATACTAAGTGCCAAGACTGAACATAGATTGTGGAATGTCTCAGGAACATGTTTAGGTAACATGGCTAGAGGTTTGGAGAAAAAAGGAGGCTGCATTTCTGTTGGTGTTATTGTTCAGGTGCTAAGTCATGTCTGACTCTTAGCGACCCCATCAATTGCAGCACACCAGGCTTTCTTGTCCTTCACTATCTCCCAGAGTTTGCTCAAACTCAAGTCCATTGAGTCAGTGATTCTATCCAACCATGTCATCCTCTGTCGCCCCCTTTTCCCCCTGCCCTTAATCTTTCCCAACATTAGGGTCTTTTCCAATGAGTTGGCTCTTCCCCTCAGGTGGCCAAAGTATTAGAGCTTCAGCTTCAGCATCAGTTCTTCCAGTGAATTTTCAGGGTTGATTGATTTCCTGTAAGATTGGTTTGATTTCCTCGCTGTCCAAGGGACTCTCAAGAGTCTTTGAAAGCATAAATTCTTTGGCATTCAGCCTTCTTCATCATCCAACTCTTTAACATCCATACATGACTACTAGAAAAACCATAGCTTTGACTATATGGACCTTTGGCAAAGTGATGTCTCTGCTTTTTAATACACAGTCTAGGTTTCAGCTATTCTTCCAAGGAACAAGTGTCTTTTAATTTTGTGGCTGCAGTCACCATCAGCAGTGATTTTGGATTCCTGTAACAATATGCTATTGCATCCTGAAACACATTTGAAACTATTAGAAAGCAAGAAAATCAGAGTCATATTGCTACATTCTTTTAGATTCAGTATAACCAAAGAATGGAGGCTTTCAAACTGTGGTGCTGGAGAAGACTATTTAGAGTCTCTTGGACAGTAAGGAAATCAAAACTGTAACTCTAAAGGAAATCACCCTGAATATTCATTGAAAGGATTGATGCTCAAGCTGAAGCTCCCCTCCAAATGGGAAGAGCCAACTCACTGGAAAAGACCCTGATGCTGGGAACAATTATATACTATACACAGCATATTTTATATAAATACATAAATGCACATACAAATACATAAACATACAGCCTCCTTTCTAGAATAAAATAAAAGGATTTGGAAAACATGTTCATCAACTGTACTAGTTCTCAGAATATCTTGAAACAAAAAAAGAAAAGTTATCAAAAAATAAGAAGTTTCAACACAAGAGAGTCTTTTCTATGAGATAAATTATTTCTTTGTATATCTTCCAGATGCCTAATATATTTTCATGATCCTACATAACATATATAGTGGATATAAAGATACAGATGGGTAAAGCGTAATTCAACATAGATGAATGAATTAATATGAAATATGGAAGAAAAGTGTTTCATTTTCTTTGTCATATTAGAGTAGAAACTGACATGCTATGATATTTATAGAACTAAAATAAAATTTTGAAATGTTACTTTTTTCTTCCATTGTATATTTTTTGGAAAGCATAAGTAACGTCTTGATGAGCACATTAAAGTGTCATAAAACATGGAATCTAACCGAAGAAGTAGTTTTGTCTTTGAGCTTTTAAGTCCACATTGTTTATTGATTTTATCCTCTTTTCAAACCATATGTTAAGTTACAAATACTGAAATTGCTTCATTAAATCACATTTTTTCTTCTTTTATGTGTCAGTTACCTATTAAGAACATATGTTATCTCGACACACTAATGTTACTCCCAAGTCATTTATTATAAGCTTAATGCTCTGAAAAAAAGAGAAATAAAAATGTCACCATGTTCTAGATGAAAATAAAATTTCATCAAAATGACACTATGAACCTTTAAAATTTAAAGCAAAGCCTATAATGATGTAATAACACATTCATAGAGTTCTTGGACATAAAGGGATATGTTAAAGAGCATTGGCAATGTATCTCCCTCCATGTGAAGCATTGCTTAAACTTTACTTGATCTACACAGCTAAGAAAACTTTAACCAAAGATTTGTGTTCATGGGAACTGATGCTAGTTCCTTAAGTGGTATGATGGCTCAGAACTCATTCCCTTAATAAACAAACCATTTTTCATTTCCTTTTTTAATACAAGAGAAATATAGCATTTAAAAATAGATTTTATTATTAGCTATATGAAGGTATGTATCTGTACCATTATCCTACTCATTCAGTTTCCACTTCCTTCCTATTCATATTTCTTTCCCTACATCTCCCATTAAGATGCCAGCATTTTGAACAGAGTTTCTCTTAAGAGATTTTTCTAATACAATATATGCATTTCCAACAGCAATGAATGTTGAATCATATGCACAATAGGTTTTATCTTGCCAAACATAGATAGAGACAAAGCAGAACTGTTGGAATTTTTCTGCCTTTGGGGCAGGGTGAGGTGGGAGGAACTACTCTTCAATTATATCACTTTTTAAAAGAATGTTTCTCTAAAAAAAGAATTTGGTGCTAGTCCTTTTAGATATGATTCTTTACATATGTCATGTTTTCTGAGTTCATGTGCTGTGTATGCACCACCACGAGAAACAAATAGTTATATAGTCAGTATTTGGTAGGAAAATGCATAAGGTATAAATAATTTAGAATCACTAAATTAGTCATTCCTCCAAAAATGATGTGAAAATATGGCATTATTCTTTATATCACAGGAAATTTTAGTCTTCCAACCAAATCACGAAATCAATTTATCTACTACCATAACTTCATGAGAATGAAATATAGCATCTGCACACCAGACCTTCCTGACCAACTGAGGATAACAGATCATTTCCAGTTAAGATTCTCAGGGAAATTAAGTATACAGAGTGGAATTCCCTAAATTAAAATGTGCACATTATGAAGGCAGAAACAATTGTTTTGACCAGAAACAAAGGCTCCAGTGTTTCACAAGTTCAGAATAACAAAAACAAAGATGCTTTTGAAGTCCTTGGCTCTGCTCAATTTCTCAGTTTTTTATAATTAATAAAAATTTCATTCCTTCAATAAACTAAAATTTAACCTATATTCAAGTATAGATATATACCACACTTTTATAAGTTGACTCTATAATAATTGGATAATCTGAATCTACATAAATGCTTTCTAAAATGTGTGAATTTATCAAGTCAACAACTTTTAAATAATATCTCATTATGATTTATTTTTTGGTATGTTTTATTTGATCAAGGGTATGATCATATTGTTTCTACTTGAAAAACTTGTCTGTTGAATCCAGATAATCAAAACTAAGGAGGTTTTTGAAGAAAGCTGAAAAATATATGAGCTCAAGTTAGTGTCTTACGGCAAAAATCAGGAATAAAGGACAAATTGGTAAGCTCTTGAGAATGTAATTTCTTAATGTGTATTCCCTGATCAATAAAATATGAATGAAAAACCTGTTTTGTCTCAAGTGACATGGCTCTTCATAATGGTATAAATGGAAATATTCTAGAATGAAATGAAATAGTTAAGAAAAAGTCTCCAAAAATGATTTTAACAAGAAATAGCAATGCCACACAAATTTTTTTTACATTTCTGATTCTTGCATTGTTTTACAGACCTTATTTAATTACTGTGCACATTAAATGATGTATCTATGAATATTAAAATATTATATATTTCTTTTGAAATTAATCTTTTAAAAGTACATAGGATTTGGATCTTACTGATGTTATAGTGTATGCAATATAATAAGTTTAATTTGTCCTTTTAAAAAGATAATTTAGAGGTAAGATAGCCATTTATCATACCTCAATGCTAATTAATTTTACTTCTAATATATTCTTATGATCAAATTCAAAATCAGATCTTATTCACTTGAATTTACTCTAATTCCACAAGTATAAACAGCACTCTATTCTCAACCTATTCCATATTATAAGAAAATAGCCTGGACCTTATAGGTTAATCTGAAATATAGCTTTAAACATTACATTTTCAGAAATGTGTTTTTTAATTATAACCAGTGATTTACTAGAAGCCTATTAAATGAATTAAATTGAATTGTATAAAGTAAAACTAAATCACTATGAAATCAGAACCTTTACAACATGCATTTTAATGAGAAAAATATGCAGTTTGGAAAGTCTGTGTTTTTTTTCATATAAAGTAATTTTTGCACCTGCAAGAAAGTCTAAGTATAAAAAGAATTCATTTGGGTTATTTCATCTAACTTCTGTATATGTTTTAGTTTTTGAAATGTCCTCAATTTAAGTAAATACAAATATAATTATTTTATTATGAAACATAATTTTAATACAATTAAAAATTTAGTTGTGATAATTCTGCCATTGATATTTAAGTTTTTATTGATGTTGGAAACAATAGATTCTAAAATTCCAGGTATGGATGCTGTGCTCTAGGTTAAGAAAAAAGTTACTATGAAAACTTTAATGATCACAAAGAAGCTTAGGTTTGATTAAGTCTATCTGAAAACTACAGAAGAACATTATGATACCTTTTTCTCTATCTCATGTTGACAAATTAATTCCTAAACAGACTAACAACTTCAGAATCCTTGCACTGATATATTTGGAGGTGTTACATTGAAATACATTATAATTGCAAAGGTATTAGCATATATTTCACTTGCCTAAATTTACTATAGCAGATCAGAATGGAATCCAGAACATATAGTTTACTAGTATGGTTTTGCTAATGTGCAAAGAATTCAAAGAGGAATAGACTAATCACACTTTTGAATTGGCAACTCTTATCTACAGCCCTTAAAAAAAAAAAACCAAAAACTACAAGTTTAAATAACTCTTTAAAAGTTCTGCTACCAAGAACTAAAACCTAACTTGAATTTTAAGAATGTACAGCTGTAATATCATTACTTATTATCAGGAATTAAAAGTTTACCATTTGTTTTTCTATATTTTGTCTCACTTGAATTCTGGAAAATGTCTTATAACTTCATATGCTTATTACATATTTTATTGTGAGAGATGTTTTCAGCAGGCCTTATTAACCTGTATAAGTATACTTAACTTTTGCTATAAAACTATGACAAGTCAAAGGGAAACAATACAGGAATGAAGCAAAATGGGGTATTCTAGATTGCTTGTCATCTTGTCAGTAGTAATGGAATGAAATTAAATTGTTCAAAACAAAATTAGAACTGGGTTGTCTTCATTCTTCCCCACATCAAATGTAATTGACAATAAATTCTGAGACATGAGGACACATGGTAAACAAATGTGCGGTCTACCAAAGGAAGAAAGAAGAGAAGGATGAAAAGGAAGGAAATCGACAGAAGAGTTGTAACTACACATAACAATGTCAAGAAGGGTAAAAACAATTTTTGTAATACTATTTCAGTGAATATGTTATTAGGCACATACAAAGGCAATAGGAAAGACATGTAACTTTAGGAAACAGGAAACTTTTTCACAAGCAGTATAAGAAATTAAACAGGAAGTTAATTAGCAAGAAATTTATTTAATCATCTCAGAGAGCAAGGGTAGTTTTAAAAGGAGAAAATTAAATGTAATTTCCTTTCTTGGCAGGGTGGCCAAGCCACAAAGGCAGAAAGAAAATACAAGATCTCAAATCTCCTACAGAAAACTTAGATTTGGTAGGAACCAAGATTATTTTTTTCCATAGAAAGTGGGTTTAATTGATTTTGTATAATTCTTAAAGATCTTGTGCTCTGATTTTTGGGTGGTTTACAACTAATTGACTTTCAAAGACTGGTGTTAATTACTGTTAATTGGTTCCTGGTGGATCTCAGAAACTAGTTAAAAACAAACAAAAAAACCTAAAAAATAAACAGGAGTTCTTTTTGGAACATGGAATGACTAGATCTTGGGGGGAAAAGTAAACCATTTTTTTTTGAATGTTTGAAGTAATCACCAAGGAGAACCATCAGTCAGTCAGTCAGTCAGTTCAGTCGCTCAGTCGTGTCCAGCTCTTTGCGACCCCATGAATCGCAGCATGCCAAGCTTCTCTGTCCATCACCAACTCCCGGAGTTCACTCAGACTCACGCCCATCAAGTCTGTGATGCCATCCAGCCATCTCATCCTCGGTCATCCCCTTTCCTCCTGCCCCCAATCCCTCCAAGCATCAGAGCCTTTTCCAATGAGTCAACTCTTCGCATGAGGTGGCCAAAGTGCTGGAGTTTCAGCTTTAGCATCATAGTGGCTTATAGTTCTATGGGAGATTATGATCCAATAGCGAGATGACTAAATTAGGAGCACATTCTTGTGAAGTGCTGTGAGAGTTTGTTTTGAAGGTGTATAGCTAGGTGGACTTGAGAAACTTCTACGATTTGAAAGAAAGTATTTATAATGAATTGCATAAATTATACATAATTAAAATTAGTGATTATAATATTTCTAAATGGTAAACAGGAACAGATGAAAATAACAAAATAGGAAAATAAAAATTGAGAGTTATCACACAACAGAGGAGACTGTACCACTAGAGCAATGGATTTATGCATGTATTCAAATAAATACATTTATCTTTACTAAGCATGGGAGTTAGCTCTTTTATATGTGAAGAAGTTGTCAGTATTCAAAGATGGTAAGTGGACATCACTGGGAGGAAGGACTAAGGAGGAGAGTTGAAGAAAACTTTCTGACTACTTATGATGCCCTGATAACGACGAATCTCATGACATGCACTGAACAGCAGGGAAAATTTCCATAAAACGTCCTATTGCTAAATCACGTGGATACAAATGACATGGTCTTGGGAGCCAGAGAAGAATCTTTAGGGTTAGGCCTGGGAGGTTTACTGAAGACTTGGGAGAACATACTGCATTTTCATTCCTTCATTCCTACAAATGAATTTGAAGGTGGATGTGATTCTTGGCCATCCCTTCCTCCACCCTTATGATAGTTTTATAAGTTTTTGAAAATAGTTTGTCTGTTGTTTTTTAATGATGCTCATGTAGTTTTGGATGGTTTATTCACTGGTTAAGAATTGGAGGCCTGAAGACATCTTTAAGATAAATATGTTCATCACTAAATACTTGGATGATACTGAATAAGTTACTTAATTTCCCCAAACTCAGTTACCATATAATATGGCAATAAAAATAGTAGGCTTCCCTGTGGCTCAAACAGTAAAGAATCTGCCTGCAATGCAGGAGACCCAGGTTTGATTCCTGTGTTGGAAAGGTCCCCTGGAAAAGGGAATATCTACCCACTCCAGTATTCTTGCCTGGAAAACTCCATGGACAGAGGAGCCTGGTGGGTTACAGTTCATGGGGTGGCAAGATTTGGACTTGACTGAATGACTAACACTTTCAGATTTTTTCCTTTTCACAATGATGCTGAGAGAATTAAAGCAGAGAATTCTCATTTCCCACCACACAATAAATGCTTTAAAAGATTACTTTTATTAGTTATGATGATTCCAGGTGTTTATAGGTCCATCTATAATGTTATAAGTCATATTTGAGCAACTGTTCTGAAAATATCAGAAAGATCCAGGAACCATTTGACAGAATTGTTTAACAATGAATATGATGGTGGTCAAGGGCAAATATATCACTGAGAGCTCATCCTTATCATACTTTCTAATCTCACGTTTCAGTCATGGCTTTTTATGAAAATTTACAGCCTTGAAGTTTCACATAGACAAACACATATGGAATCTCCTTCTACACTACATTTTAAATAGAATTATGTTAACTATTAGTATTTACATACTTACATAGAACTGTAAAATTTTCCCTGGTAATTTTACATTTCCATCAACCAGCTTTGATATATTTATCTATTTTTTTTACATTAATGATGCACATCACAATGTGACACAATAACGATGAAAACATAATTCAAACAACAAACATAAAATAATTGCTCATGTACATGAAAATGGGTTAATGAAATAAACTATGCCATAAAGGAATGTTAGCTGAGACAAAGCAACCAATTCAATATGTTCAATATCTGAACATAGTTTAAGAATGTAACAACTAAGACTATTATGAGAGTTCTGCGGAAAATTAAATTTCTACATTGTTTTTGTATATTATACATTCACATATTTGCTTCACATGAGTTTTCTCGGAAGCAATCAATCTGTCTACAGACTCTGCAATGGTAACCAAGTGTTGGTGGAGCACTCTTGAAAACTTTGAGCTACTCCAGGGAACGAGCAGAGAGAGAGGCACACACACTGTGCCTGCATGAAAGAGACATCCATTCATTAATCTAGGTAGGGAAACATGCTGCAGATCAAATGGATGAGGCAAAGATGGGAAAATTACAAATTAAACAGCACTGTGTGAGGGTACCATGGAGCAACAGCTGGAGGAAGGAAATGGATGACGTGTCCTGACACAGATCACCAAGCTGCCTCACAGGCCAAACACAGTAGCAATGGGAGAGTCAGTTTATAGACATCTGCTGAAAGTTTCTTTCAGCAAAGTTACATCATCTGACAAGTTCCTGACACACCTTATTGAAAATTCCATCCATCAAAGATAAAGGAAATGAATTATTTGGAAAATGACTACTTTGGGTCTAATTCTAACCAATCAAAGAACTGATTCATTAGGTGAGAGAAATAGGAATCGTAAAAGAAAACAGTGCAGTGGCCTAAAAGTCCATGATAGCCCAGGAAATGGAGACTGGATTCTCACTCTTTTCACCATTGGACATTGGGAAATACATATCTATGTCTCAAAGGCATCACTGACAGAGTATTTGCTTCTGTTTTTTCTCCCATTCCATAAAAAAAAGGTTTCTTTTTTTTTTTAAATAGCTTTATTTAGATCTAACTTCCAGTCATTTTAAAAAAGGGAATATCTATAGATATTTTAATTGGCCATCTTAATTTAATTCCACATCCTTTTGCATTCAACTTTATGATTAAATGTTTCCATTTAATCAATATGACTAACCTAGTTTGAATGGTTACATAATAATAAACCACACTGTTTAGAGAACTTGGTGACTTATTTCACACCTCTTATAGTCCTGCTTAACTATGTAGTCACAATGCTGTTTTTGTGACACTGTTTTTTCATCCCTCCTTGTATGGATCTGATTGATTTAGGACAATGGTTCTCAGAATGTGAGCTAGAGAATCCCAAATTTCCTCAATAAGTTTTCAGGGGCTTTGTAAATTCATAATTACTTTCAAAATATATGAAGATCTAATCTACCTCTTCTGCTATCATTTTCTGGTAAGCGTACAGTGCAGTTTTCCAGAGGTCATAGATAGGGCTGTCACCACAAATTGAATACAGATGCTGATATGAGAACCTATTAAGTCAGATATTAAGGAAATGTGTAAGAATGTAAAACAATGCTACATTCTCACTAGTTGATTTTGGAGATTTGTTTTCATTCAAATAGGTACTTGTGTTAACAAGTGATGAGTTTCTTACAATTTTAAATAAAGTAATAAATATGCATTTTAAAATATCTCTATTTTAATTTCTATTATAGCACATATTTATAGATATAAACAAAACCTCGTAGGATCTTCAAAAATTAAATATGACCTCATGCAAAGACTTAACTCATTGGAAAAGACTGATGCTGGGAGGGATTGGGAGCAGGAGCAGAAGGGGATGACAGAGGATAAGATGGCTGGATGGCATCACTGACTCTATGGATGTGAGTCTGGGTGAACTCCGGGAGTTCATGATGGACAGGGAGGGCTGGTGTGCTGTGATTCATGGGGTCACAAAGAATTGGACACGACTGAGCGACTGAACTGAACTGAACTGATAATATATATATAAAGAAGTTCTGAAACCAATACTTTTATATGGTAACATAATCCTTTGTCATAGTCCTAAAAAACTCTTTGTCTTAATTATTAGTTTGCACATGAATATTGGTTAAATAAATATTGAATATTGGAAAATATTGGAAATTGAAATATGAATATTGGAAAATATAGACAAATGCAATTTTTTTCAAATGAAAGTTTAATTTTGTGTTATCAAATGTTTATTCATTTCCTTACAATTTACTTTTGTCATTTAGGATTAGAAATCCATAATCTTTTTGGATTTAAGCTATGTTCATTTATTTTTCTAACATTCTAATTAAGTTTTTTTTGTCTTTATTTTAGCCACAAAAGAAGAACATTGTTTTATATAATAAGAAACAAAATATTTTATAACCCAAGATGTATTTCATTGTGTGATACAAGAACTAAATATTTACATTTTCTAAACAGCAAAAACCAATTTCTATTAACATTACTGTGCTGTTAGGTTTTGTTTTTGTTGTTGTTTTTAATTAATAATCACAGATGAGAGGTAAAATTCTTTCTCTAAGAAGGAGAAAAGAAAGAACCGAGCATAATTTCTGTGATCAAAAGAAGTTAGTAAATTCTAAATAGACCTTTCTGGTCAGACAGGCCCTGAGGACAGAGACCTAGAAAAGGGAGAGGAAAAAAAAAACAAAACACCAACAGGACAAGATCAGGGAAAAAAGAGGTGGAGCTGTAGAATTGTTTGCATTCTTTTAACCACAAGAATGAGGGCAGTTACAAACAGAGAAGGCTTCAACCAGAGTTACAATCCTTGATCAAAGCTGAGCTGTGCAGTAAGTTAGCAGTAGGATGCTGCTTCTCCATTACTTTCTGATTATGACACTACAAAGAGAATAAAAATATATGACAATTATATTATAATAATAATTTAGGATTAGAAATGGAGGTGAAAGTCAGTTCAACCCTGCAGAGAGAACTGAGGGATGCTTTGGTGGAGTTTGTGCCACAGGAAAATAAATGATATGACAACGAGGAATTATACTCATATTCCCTTTAACCTTTATGCTGGAGAGAACACTGTCTTACCCAGGCTACTGAAATATTCGTGATTGGAAGGAAACTCCCACATATTTAGCATTTGGAACTAAAGAACGATTACTCTTTCGGTATCTTTATGGTTAGAATAGTCTAGTATGAGAGCACTTATTTTGCGTTCTTTGCACTCATTATAGGTATGCCCATTTTATACTTGAAAAAAAGACAAGATTAACTTGCTCCAAGGCACACAGCTCTTTTAGGGTGAATCTACACTTCAAGCTCTTATCTCTTAGTCTCCAAAAATTATTTCCCAAAATAGTCCTTCACTTTTTGAAGACTCTTTCTTCCCAAACTAAGTTCAATTGTATTTAATACTCTATTATTGTCATTTTTTTCCATTGATATGCTCATTTATTTTGGTATCACATTTTTATTGTAGTGACTTCTAGTTACCCCTTATAACTCACCAAATTCACACTTTGTTATGTCCTTATCTTTGGAAACAACTTCAGAATAACTATAAGATATTCCTAAATGAATTATACATTTAGCATATTTACTTTTATAAGCAAAACCAGAACTACTGTATGATACTAAGATCCATACAGGCATTATAAGATAATATTTCTTTAAGAGTTTGATAAGTAATTCTAAGAGATTATGAATAGATAATATACTTGTGATCAGAAATATGAATTTTAGCTCGTATTTGAAACCTTTTATCTTGAAAGAGATAAAATGTAATATTAGAATTATATTTGAGTAATTATGATTAGAAAATTTAAGCTAACAGAATTGGATCCATTACTGTTCATCTAAATCATCTGAATATTATATTTATGAGGAAAAATGAAGGCTCTCCATTGCTTTTGCAAGCTCACATTGAAGCTATCACAGACAAATTTGTTCAAAAAAACAAAAAAAATAATTATTTCTTTCATGATGTGGTTGAGAAAACAGAAGAGAGATATTCTGGTCTTGGTTTATAATATCCCTCATGCCCCCATGCCCAGAGAAGGAAGCCAAAGACTTTCTTTTTCTTCAATTATTGATTTTACTGTAGCTGATTTTCTAATTTGATCAGTTAGCCAGAGGAATACATTACAGAGCCTCAAGAATGAAATTTGCATCATCATTTATTTATTAAGAATAGTAGGTGTCGCAAACTCATATGTAGGCCCATATTTAGTTTTGAGTAAAGCAAAATTATTTTATCCTCTTATAACTTTGACAGTCTAGTGGAGAAAGGAGAAGGCAATACTCTTGCCTGGAAACTCCCATAGACAGAGGAGCCTGGTAGGCTGCAGTCCATGAGGTTGCTAAGAGTCGGACACGACTGAGCGACTTCACTTTCACTTTTCACTTTCATGCATTGGAGAAGGAAATGGCAACCCACTCCAGTGTTCTTGCCTGGAGAATCTCAGGGACAGGGGAGCCTGGTGGCTGCCATCTATGGGGTCGCACAGAATCAGACACAACTGAAGCGACTTAGCAGCAGCAGTAAAGAAATAGAGGCATTAAACGATTACTAGTGAAATAAACTATACAAAAATGTGTTATTAACACATCAACTATGATGACATGCTCAATATTCATTTTTAAATATAACCAATTATATTTCTGAGCAAACCACCATAGTAGAAAATGTATCTTTGCTATCCAATTCTTACTCGGGCTTGTATGACTTTGTAGGTCACAACTGTACTTCATGCCCAATCAAGCAAGAACATGGAACACACATTTTTTCTGCCTTAATAGATGAGTATTCCAAGGCAGAATGACTTCAGGCTCCCTCAAGAGATTTACTTGATTTTTCATAACAACTGAAAAGGCTTTTATGTTCAATCAAAATCCACATGTCATTTTCTAGGTTTTGGAAGACGACAGACATACTGGCAGGTATTTTTCCCAAACTAACCATATCAAAAAGGCGATTAAAATTTATTTTCTTGGTTATATAGGATCCCTTATTGTGGTCTGATTTAATGATAGCAGAAACTTACTAAAGGTTTGTTAAGCCGGTCAATGTTCTAAATAACTTACATAGAGCTCATTCAATTTACAAAAGACAACACAAAAGAAAAATTACAAGGGAGGCTCATCTCATCCCAAGTTTAGTTTTTATATAAAATGAAGTCCTGAGAATTTAAGTAACTTTTTACTTGACAATGCTGTTTATTGCTGTTCAGTAGCTAGCTTGTATCCAACTCTTTGTGACTTCATGGACTGCAACATGCCAGGCTTTCCTATCCTTCACTATCTCCTGGAGTTCTGAAATACATCTGTGAACCTACTAATCCTACTGTCCTCTCTCCTAGACATGAAAAGTGGAGTGCCTTTTCATACAGGTGAGAAGGGAAGGGATACATTTGGAATAATGAGTAGACCTATATACATACAGGTAGAAAGAGACCAGACTGAAAAAGCAGGCTGAAATCCAAGTATGAAATACAAAGGTTAGTTTAAGAGATTGGTCTTGATTCTTTGAGAGCCATATGATTTTCCTTAGCCAAATCTATGATCTTGTTTTTTTTTTTAATAGTCTATAAGAAGTCTTAGGTTTATAAAATATTAGATCTTCTTAGTAACATGACAACAAGTGCATAGTGATTTTACACATACTCTATAGAAGGTACTACAGATGAAAACATGACTAAGGCAGAGTAAATGCTCCCAAAGATATTATGGTTTTATTGAGCAAACATGGAATCATGATGTAATGCTATAAGTGCTGTGAAAAATGTGACACACAGAGTATTTAAGCTTATAAATAATACAATATATTATTTAAAAAATATAATAAGAACATCAAAAAGTCTGGTTTTTTGTTACAAGAATAGAATGAAAATTAATTTAAAGTACTTTTAGTGAATCTTGCTCACCAAATAGATTGGAGTTTCTGACTAGGAGCCAGTAATTTCTCATTGTATATAATCTTTTTTTTTTTTTTTTTTTGCAATCAAAAGAGATGACTTGTACGTCAAACTCACTTCTGGAGTTAAACCATTGTTTTCTCTAGATGAATTGTAATTAAAAGCAAGTTATTTAGCTTTGTGATAAGGCTTAAAAGGATAAAGATCATTTTAAAACCAATGCAGTTATTTTGTACATCATTTACATATTATATTGCTGTGCCACAATTTAGATTTATTAGTTTCATCTTTTGCTGATTTGGTCAAAATCACATCATACTTTCACAATTCTGTTACAAAATGAAAATCCAGATATTTTATATTTGAAAGTTTTATTCCTCAAAACACTGAATCCAATCTTATCTCAGAGATGTGTAGCCAAATGATAACAGAAAATATTTTCTAGTGAAAAATGTGTTAATTAAAACATTTTTGAGAATATTATGTTAAACATTTAGGTAAGGCATTTATTTTTGTTCAAGTTTACTTTTGCTTTCCTTTATATTGATCTTTCTGTCTGCCCTCTGATGGATGAATATACAAGGCAGGTGGAAACTTCCTGGTGGGAGAGACTACAGTGAGTAAAACTGGGTGTGCCTAATTTAATTAAATTATGAGCCACTAAAGGGCCAAAAAGATGGATGGGTCATGGTGGAGAGTTATTACAAAATGTGGTCCACTGGAGAAAGAAATGGCAAACCACTTCAGCATGGTTGCTTTGAGAACCCCATGAACAGTATGAAAAGGCAAAGGATATGACATTGCAAGATGAACTCCCCAGATTGGCAGGTGCCCAATATGCTATTGGAGAACAGTGGAGAGATAGTTCCAGAAGGAATGAAGAGGCTGAGTCAAAGTGGAAACAGTGTTCAGTGATGCATGTGTCTGGTGGTGAAAGTAAACTCTGATACTGTAAGGAACAATATTGCATAGGAACCAGGAGTATTAGGTTCATGAATCAAGGTAAATTGAAAGTGGTCAAGCAGGAGATGTTGAGAGTGAACACTGACATTTTAGAAATCAGTGAACTAAAACAGACCAGAATGGGTGAATTTACTTCAGATGACCATTATATCTACTACCGTGGGCAAGAATCCCTTAGAAGAAATGGAGTAGCCCTTACAGTCAACAAAAGAATTTAAATACAGTACTTGAGTGTAATCTCAAAAAATACAGAATGATGTTGGTTTGTTTCCAGGGCAAACCATTTGGTATCACAGTAACCCAAGTCTATGCCCCAACCACTAATTCTGAAGAAGCTGAACTGAATAGCTCTGTGAAGATCTGTAAGATTTTTTAGAACTAACACCGAAAAAAGATGTCCAGAGTTTTGCCAAGAGAACTCCCTGGTCATAGTAGACATGCACTTCCAACAACACAAGAGATGACTCTACATGCAGACATCATCACATGGTTGATATTAAAATCAGATTGATTATATTCTTTTCAGCCAAAGATGGAGAAACTCTATACAGTCAGCAAAAACAAGAGTGGGAGCTGACTGTGGCTCAGATCATGAGCTCCTTATTGCCAAACTCAGACTTAAATTGAAGAAAGTAGGGAAAACCACTAGACCATTCAGGTATGACCTAAGTCAATCCCTTAGGATTATACAGTTGAAGTGACAAATAGATTCAAGGGATTAGATCTGATAGACAGAGTGCCTGAAGAAGTATGGACGGAGGTTCATGGCATTGCACAGGAGGCAGTGATTAAAACCATTCCCAAGAAAAAGAAATGCAAAAAGGCAAAATGGTTGTCTGAAGAGCCTTACAAATAGCTGAGAAAAGAAGGGAAGTGAAAAGCAAAGAAGAAAGATATATCCATCTGAATGCAAAGTTCTAAAGAATAGCAAGGAGAGATAAGAAAATCTTCCTAAGTGAACAATGTGAAAATATTGAGGAAAACAAACAATAGAATGGAAAAGACTACAGATCTGTGCAAAAAATTAGAGATACCAAGGGAAAATTTCATACAAAGATGGGCTCGATAAAGGACAGAAATGGGATGGACTTAATATAAGTAGAAGACATTAAGAAGAGGTGGCAAGAATACACAGAACTGTATAAGAAAGATCTTAATGAGCCAGATAATCACGATGGTGTGATCATTCACCTAGAGCCAGACATCCTGGAATGCAAAGTCAAGTGGGCCTTAGGAAGCATCACTCTGAAGCAGCCAGTGGAGGTGATAGAATTCCAGCTGAGCTATTTCAAATCCTAAAAGATGATGCTGTGAAAGTGTTGCACTCAATATGCCAGTAAATTTGGAACTCAGCATTTGCCACAAGATGGGAAAAGGTCAGTATTCATTCCAATCCCAAAGAAGGTCAATGATGAAAAATATTCAAACTACCACACAATTGCACTCATTTCACATGCTAGCAAAGTAATTCTCATAATTCTGCAAGCTAGACTTCAACAGTATGTGAACCAAGAACTTCCAGATGTTCAAGATGGACTTAGAAAATGCAGAGGAACCAGAGATCAAATTGCCAGCATCTGCTGGATCATAGAAAAGGCAAGAGAGTTCCAGAAAAAAACATCTACTACTGCTTTATTGATTATGCTAAAGCCTTTGACTGTGTGAATCACAACAAACTGTGGAAAATTTTTCAAGGATAGGTATATCAATTTCTGTCCAGCAAAGCCTGTATGAAGGTCAAGAAGCAATGCTTAGAAACAGACATGCAACAACAGACTCATTCAAAAATTGGAAAGGAGTACATCCAGGCTGTATATTGTCACACTGCTTATTTAACTTACATGCAGAGTACATCATGAGAAATGTCAGACTAGATGAAGTACAATCTGGAATCAAGATTGCCAGAAGAAATACCAGGAACCTCAGATAAGCAGATGACACCACCCTCATGGCAGAAAGTGAAGTAGAACTAAAGAGCCTCTTGATGAAAATGAAAGAGGAGAGTGAAAAAGCTGGCTTACAATTCAACATCCAAAAACTAAAATCATGGCATCTGGTCCCATCACTTCATGGCAAATAGATGGTTAAATAATAGAAACAGTGAAAGACTTTATTTTTGGGGCTCCAAAATCACTGCAATGGTGATGACAGCCATAAAACTTAAAAGATGCATGTTCCTTGGAAGAAAAGCTATGACAAACCTAGACAGTTTAAAAGGTCCACCTAGTCAAAACTATGGTTTTACCAGTAGTCATGTATAGATGTGAGTGTTGTACCCTAAAGAAGGCTGAACACCAAAGAATTGATGCTTTTGAACTGCAGTGTTGGAGAAGACTCTTGAGAGTCCCTTGGACTGTAAGGAGATCAAATAAGCCAATCTTAAAGGAAATCAATCCTGAATATTCATTGGAAGGATTGATGCTGAAGCTGAAGCTCCAATACTTTGGCCACTTCATAAGAGCTGACTCATTAGAAAATACACTGATGCTGGAAAAGATTGAAGGGATGAGGGGAAAGGGATGACAGAAAGTGAGATAGTTGGATGGCATCACTGACCCAATGGACATGATTTTGAGCAAGCTCCAGGAGATGGTAAAGGACAGGGAAGTGTGGCATGCTGCAGTCCATGGGTTGCCATAGATCAGATATGACTGAGCAAATGAACAACAACATATTGCTTTTATCTTATCATATGTATATGATATTATATATATATA
>SJXQ01005821.1:50539-133002 GCA_006408695.1 Aepyceros melampus
GGGCTCCAAAATCACTGCAGATGGTGACTGCAGCCATGAAATTAAAAGGCGCTTACTCCTTGGAAGAAAAGTTATGACCAACCTAGATAGTATATTCAAAAGCAGAGACATTACTTTGCCGACTAAGGTCCGTCTAGTCAAGGCTATGGTTTTTCCTGTGGTCATGTATGGATGTGAGAGTTGGACTGTGAAGAAGGCTGAGCGCAGAAGAATTGATGCTTTTGAACTGTGGTGTTGGAGAAGACTCTTGAGAGTCCCTTGGACTGCAAGGAGATCCAACCAGTCCATTCTGAAGGAGATCAACCCTGGGATTTCTTTGGAAGGAATGATGCTAAAACTGAAGCTCCAGTACTTTGGCCACCTTATGTGAAGGGTTGACTCATTGGAAAAGACACTAATGCTGGGAAGGATTGGGGGCAGGAGGAGAAGGGGACGACCGAGGATGAGATGGCTGGATGGCATCACGGACTCAATGGACGTGAGTTTGAGTGAACTCCGGGAGTTGGTGATGGACAGGGAGGCCTGGCGTACTGCGATTCATGGGGTCGCAAAGAGTCGGACACGACTGCGTGACTGAACTTAACTGAAGTGAATATATAACATCTTTTAACTGCTCTGTTTAGACAAGACCTCATTTTCTATGTTCTGAGTCTCACCCTTGTGTGATTTCACTGAGGGTCTCTCTCTGTGATGCTTATAAGGAAGCATCATAAGAGGCCAGAGATTTATGCACCTTAAAGAGCATCATGGCATCTTTGGAGGTCAGGACTCCATCTCACAGCTTTGCTTTTATCTGGCTATATCATAGTGCCTTTATAGATCAACAATGCAGATAATAGTACAGCTGACTAAAGATCTTCTTGTAATTTACTCCTTTAAAAATGAAGACTTTTAAAGAAGGATTAAGTTTAATTTTGTGAATTCCATCAGTATCCCTTATATTTTCAATCAGTATCCCTCAAGCCAGTATCACTTTCTCATAGAGGCAGGCACTTGAAAACAGAATTAGATTTTTGAGAGCCAAAATGAATTTTCATATATTGCTTATGGAGTAGAGTTATAACTAGCACTAAATGAAAAAAAAAAAAAACAGTCTAATCAAGCTTGGTTTGGCAAAATATGTTATTTTTCCAAGGACAGAAGCCTGTATATATTTCTCTGAGTCTTAAATATTAAACACCAGATTCTCCTGTGTACATTCTAATCCCCACATTTGTTTTACTTACAGATTTCAAGATTAAGGAATTAAATGGCTGCAAAGAATTTTACGGTTGTTACTGAATTTATTCTTTTGGGACTGACAGACAATGCTGAGCTGATAGTTATTCTTTTTGTATTGTTCCTGGTGATCTGTGCGATTGCTTTGGTGGGGAATCTGGGCATGATCTTCTTAATCCAAGTCACCCCCAAGCTCCACACACCCATGTACTTTTTCCTCAGCTGCCTTCCATTTGTGGATGCCTGTTATTCATCTGTCATTGCACCAAAATTGCTGATCGGCTTCCTAGTTGTGAGGCAAACCACTCCTTCTCTGCCTGCACAGCGCAGCATTTGTTTTTCGGGCTGTTCATCACCACAGAAGGCTTCTTGCTGTCCGTGATGGCTTACGACCGTTATGTGGCCATTGTCCACCCTTTGCTTTATGCTGCAGCCATGTCTAAGAGGAAGTCTGTGGGACTGGTCACTGGATCACTTGTTGATGGGATGATTAACTCGCTGACCCACACCATAAGCTTTGGGAGACTGTCTTTCTGCAGGTCCAATGTCATCAGTCACTTCTTCTGTGATGTTCCCCCACTGCTGAAGTTGTCATGTTCTGATACCTTCATGAACGAGCTGCTGCTCCTAACCTTCTCTGGAGTCATTGCCATGGCCACCTTCTTGATTGTGATCATTTCCTGCACCTCCATTGCTGTTGCTATCCTGAGGATCTGCTCAGCAGCAGGCAGACAGAAAGCCTTCTCCACCTGTGCCTCTCACCTGACAGCTGTGACCATATTCTACAGCACCTTGAGTTTTAATTACATTCAGCCAGGTTCCCAGTATTCTGTAGAACAAGAGAAGGTGGTTTCAGTGTTCTATACACTAGTGATTCCGATGTTAAACCCACTGATTTACAGTCTGAGAAACAAAGAGGTAAAAGGTGCTGTGAGAAGGGTCATAGAAATAAAACATTTGTCATGCTAATCTCATGTCATTTAGCCCTAGAGCAGTCAATCAGTCAATTCTTCCCTTACCAACATCCACACGAATTCAATGAATTCTAGAGCTTCTAAGTATAGGACAAATTATTTCATCCTTTCCACATGAGAAGCTGAGACTAGAAATCAGAAGTGATTTTATGAATAAGTCAATTTTTAAAAAGCCAAACTAAAAACTCAGGTTATTAATATCTGTATTAATAAAATGATTTTAATAAATTTATGTTATCAATTCATAGAATTACATGCATCTTCTCTGAAATTCGGAAAACAAAGTTTGTGGATGTGTGTATACTATTGGAGATATAAAGAATTAAATATTTTTATAAAATACTTAAATGTATGACTCAGAAAATTAAGATAATTTTATACACAGCATTTTCTTTTCCTCTTAAAGCTTGTATTAAAATTTTAAATATTGGTAAATCCCTATATTAGCAAAAAAGGAGACTATGATTCCAAATGAGATTTTCTAACTAGTAGTGATTTTCTTACTTTTCTTCTTGTCCTTGGACATCCATGACCTCAACAAAAAAGTTGGGTTGTTGGAAAATGACACTATTGTAATTTTCAGTTTGCAGTAATGTTCTCTTCCTAAAAAAAAAAAGCCTAGTATAAAGATAGATACATATTTGGAATTTGAGAGTAGATAGATTCAGCACCTTTTCAGCACCCTTCCCATTCAACTCTGATTCTTAGAACCTACGTCATATTCTTCCAAGATTTAAAAAAAAAAAAAAAGAAAGAAAGAAAAATCGCTAGCAATCTTTAAATCACATGATGGGTGTTACTGCTGGATGAGAGTTTCTATTCTGTAATGATGGTTTACTTGATTATGTAACTTCAAAACTCCCCATCATTTTAGAAATTATTATCTGTTACCAAAGGTCTTGTGAATAATATTTCAATAAATTTTGAAAATAAAAATTAGTTATACTATGGACAGTTTTCTGTATTTTTAGAGTCTTTATTAACTACTGATATCAGAAAGATACAGATTGGGATTTTTAAAACAAATGAGAAAGTGTTTAAAATAGTTAAACAAACTTACATTCACTAGTTCATACTTGACAATGAAGACATAGTCAATATGCTAGCAAGGATGACAGGATTTAAAGCAGGAAAAGCAATTTTTACCTTTCCTATGAGAAATAATAACAAAATATTGTAAAAGTAGTTGTCTTTGCACATACATTTTGCAAGGGGCATGCCATCCTTCCAATATCAGGGTCTTTTAAAATGAATCAGCTCTTCACATCTGTATTGATTTCCTTTAGGATTCACTGGTTTGATCTCTTTGCTATCCAAGGAACTCTCAAGAGTCTTCTCCAGCACCACAATTCAAAAGGGTCAGTTATTCAGCATCAGCCTTCTTTATGGTCCGACTCTCACATCTGTACATGATTACTGGAAAAACTATAACTTTGACTATATGGACCTTTGTCGGCAAAGTAATGTCTCTGCTTTTTCTTTTTTATTTTTTTCATATTTTATTTTATTTTTATTTTTTAATATAAATTTATTTATTTTAATTGGAGGCTAATTACTTAACAATATTGTATTGGTTTTGCCATACATCTACATGCTTTTTCATATGCTGTCTAGGTTTGTCACAGATTTTCTTTCAAGGGTCAAGTGTCTTGTAATTTGGTGGCTGCAGTCCCATACCACAGTGATTTTGGAGCCCAAGAGAAACAAATCTGCCACTGTTTCTACTTTTTTCCAAATCTATTTGCCATGGAGTGATGTGATCGGACCCTAATTTCTTGTTAGTTGCATCATTCAGAAATATATTCTCCCATCAAGGTTTGTCTTGTCTTAATTTCCTCTTCTGACACCAAGTGAAAGTTGCACAATCGCTCAGTCGTGTCTGACTCTTTGCGATCCCATGGACTATACAGTCCATGGAATTCTCCAGGCCAGAATGCTGGAGTGGGTAGCCTTTCCCTTCTCCAGGAGATCTTCCTGACCAAGGAATGGAAGCAGGGTCTCTTGCACTGCAGGAGGATTCTTTACCAACTGAGCTATGAGGGAAGCCCATTTTGACAACAAAAACATGTGAATTTCAGCATAGGGTAAATTTATATTTTAATATATTTATATATAAATATTTATGTATTTTACAGTTAGAATTTTCTACCCTGAGTCTAATGAGAAACATTATCATCTAAAAAGATTATGTTTTCCCTTGCATTTATATACAAATACACAAATATTCAGCACCATTTATCAAAAAGAGCAGCTGTTTTGTGTTTTGTATCAGTTCTTCCTAATTTAGGGATTCATACATATCTGGAAAACAGTTCTCATTCAGTGTTACTCCAGTGTTCTATTGATCTATTCCTGTGCCAATATTACAGTTTATGAACCACTCTGGCCACTGTGTCTAGTATCTGTGTGAACTGGAACATGTCCCTTGGTCTTCTTCTTCAGAAGGATTTAGCTACTCTTCACTGACTCTTTATAGTTTCATATAAGTTTTATAATCAATACATATTGATGGAATTCTTTTATTTCTAATGCACAGATACAACTGAAATGTAATAACTTTGTCTTTCACGGGTTTAATCTATGCCTCTAAACCATTTACAGTATCAAAAATGCTTCAAGGAAAGAACCTGACACAGTTTTGAATTTCTTTTAATTTCATATTTTTTATATTAGTGTTGGTCAACACATTCTTTACAGTTTTTCACTTTCCCACCAGAGATTCCCAATTGGGATAAATTTACCCTGTAATATATGTCAGATTAGGCAAATACTCGAGGCGGTGGGGGGCGGGGGATGACTGGAGTTTCTCAATTATTTTGAAAAAAAAAAAATCTCCAGTAGAAATTAAAGTTCATATGAAAATAAGTATTTTACAGTCATTGAAGCCTTCAATTAGGATTCTAAATATTATGTAACATTAAAGTTTGTTAGTTGGACAATTGCCCCATAGCAATTTAGCATTTTCTACCTTTCTACCGTAGAGATACTAACTTATCTTTACCTATACAGAAGCAGAAACTTCATTTAAGGAGATGTTTATAGGCTCCAGCTTGTTTGAGGAGTCATTCCAGAGGATATAATTGTGAGCAGGACCCAGATAGGGGACGTTCCTCACCACCCCCTCATCCTGGGAACACGTGTTCTGCCCAGCATTCCCATAACAGGCATTGCTTAGGGACACTGCTCTGAGAGAGCACGGTGCTGTTGAGAAAATCTGCACTGAATATGTGACTGAATCCAGTTAAGGTTTCTCCATAAAATTTTAAGATTCTGGCAGGCAGGGGTGGCGATTTACAAAAATTTGGTCTGCCAAGACAAGCTCATTTGTTAATTTCCCTTGTATATTAAACCTGCCACCTTCCATCTGGAGTGGTCAGACTCTTTGTGCTGTCTCTATTTAGACTCCATGTATGGGGGCTCAACCCAAAACAATTATCTGTCAACATTTCCTATCTTGTCTTTACATTCCTTTAACATATAGGTCATATTTATGTTAATATTCACATATAAAATTTTAATGTATTTTTCTAGTTACTCTAGTATTTTTATTGGCAAATTGATGAGGAAACAGTGGCTGACTTTATTTTGGGGGGTTCAAAAATCACTGAAGATGGTGATTGCAGCCATGAAATTAAAAGACACTTGCTCTTGGAAGGAAAGTTATGACCAACCTAGATAGCATATTACAAGACAGAGACATTATTTTGCCAACAAAAGTCCGTCTAGTCAAAGCTATGGTTTTTCCAGTAGTCATGTATGGATGTGAGAGTTGGACTATAAAGAAAGCTGAGCACCAAAGAATTGATGCTTTTGAACTGTGGTATTGGAGTAGACCCTTGAGAGTCCGTTGGACTGTAAGGAAACTCATCCAGTCCATCCTAAAGGAAATCAGTCCTGAATATTCAGTGGAAGGACTGATGTTGAAGCTGAAACTCCACTACTTTGGTCACCTGATGTGAAGAGCTGACTCATTTGAAAAAACCCTGATGCTGGGAAAGATTGAAGGCAGGAGGAGAAGCGACAACAGAGGATAAGATGGTTGAATGGTATCGCCGATTCAATGGACATGAGTTTGGGTAAACTCCAGGAGTTGGTGAGGGACAGGGAGGCCTGGCGTCCTACGGTCCATGGGGTCACAAACAGTTGAACTGAACTAGAACTGAACTGATTGATATATTTTCAAATATTTGGTTATTATTGTGTTCTGGTCATGCCTATGGAACTTATAGCTAATATAGTTTGGTATAGACTATATAAATTCTTTAGAAAATATTGCTTTTGCAAGCAATGGGAGTTCTTTGCATATTTCGAATATTGTCCTTTATTGGTTTCATGTTTCAATGAAATTCTCCCTGTTATCTATTTTCTTTCTGTATTTTGTTTGTTTTTTTTCTTTAATTAATTTTTATTTTTTAGTTTGTTTTGCTTTACAATACTGTATCGTTTTGCTACACATCGACATGAATCAGCCACGAGTGTACATGAACTCCCAATCCCGACCCCCACCACCCCCTCCCGCCCCACACCCTCTCTCTGGATTATCCCTGTGCATCAGTCCCAAGCATCCTGCATCCTGCATGATGAACAGAAGTTCAACTTTATTACCTTCAATCAAGTCTACTTAATCAATGGTCTTCATCAATCAATTTTTATTGTTCTGATAAAGATGCTACATAACAAAGTACCCAAAAGTTTAGTGTTTTGAAAAAACAGCCCCTTTATTTTGCTCTCAGTTTGTGTCTCAGAAATTTGAAGATGTTCTTTCTCATTTTGATTTGCAATTGGATGGTGAATATACATTAAACAGGACTTCTCTGATATTCCTGGAAGACTGCCTCTGTTAGGGCTCCCTCAGTGCTACCAACTGTCTATTGTATGTTAATTTCTAGCTTGAAGAAGCCTCACTTGTGCAGACAGCAAAATCCAAACTGTAACCCAAGTGAGGAAAGGCTGTGACAGTTGATTCTACATGAGGATTTTTTCCTAACCAGATATCTGACCATGATAGATAAGGTTATTTATGATTTTTGTGGATAAGCAATTATTTAATTAACACTGAAAATGAAAATGTCAGTTCTTAAAGGTAATGGATTTATATATAGATGGGATATTATGTTGCTATTATTCTCAAAGGCTTTGCATTTTTTAAACTTAGTCTCAATTATGAAGTTAAAAAGTTTTGTAAATGCCCATAGGACAGCCATGATATCAGCACCTATGTTTACTTCTGATTTACTTCTTTTTCTTCCTTTTGAGCCTGATCACTTCATTCATTTTTTGTAACCTGCAAATGTTATAGAATATTTTACATTTATGTTTAACATTTCAATGTGTTATCGTTTAAAATAATTTTGAGGAGCATGGAGTTATAACTTGTCTTCCATTTGTTAGTAATGGATAGCCACCCATGTTTGCTTAACTGTTTGATTTTGATAATCCCTGGCTTGTTTGTTAGTGCCTAACCAATGTCCAGCTTGACTTTTTCATTCAAAAAATATTTGTGGAATAAATGAGACTATTGAAGCTAAAGATCACTCCAGACAGGAGTAACACATGTTAATTCTACCTGTCATGTCAAATGCCCAATTAGGCTCTAAACAGAATTGCATAGATATAGGTGGTAAGATGCCACTTTCTGAGAAGTTTCTAGACACAATAGCCTTGTAAAGCCAATTTTTCTTATGCAATTTTTCCTTGCAAAGGGTAGGTTTAGTCCATATTATATCTTAATGAAATCCTTTCCATGTTATGCAAGTTATTTATAATCAATAATTCTACTATTTTTAACCTTTGGCTTTGTCCCTTTCCACCCTTTGTAACATTTTTTTATATTGCACATCTTAAAAAAAAAACAAAACAACAAACAAGACGAAGAAGAAAAAAAAAAAAAATGGTTCCACTGAGTTACGCTGAGGAGATCCCTTGAGAGACTAGGATGCAATTCAAAGTGTATTGGGTCTCGCATATAAAACCAATACAATATTGTAAAGTAAAAAAATAAAATAAAAATAAAATCTGAAAAAAATACTAAATAAAGTGTAATTGTGTTGTTCTTGTTGCTTTAGTGTAATCATCATTTCAACTACAGGAAACTGACCTCATTAAAACAAAAACCTGCATATGTATATATGTGTACCTGCCCTTTCTTTCCAATTTGTTCTCTTTGAGGAGAGAATTAAAGACATAAAACCGTTGTTTCTTTTTTCCAATATGTTTGCTTTGTATTAAGTTTTATTTGGGCATTTTTAAGCTGGAAAGGTCTTCAGTTATCTATCATTAAAGTATTGATCAATCTGACTCTCAGAAAAAACATTAACTGATTTCATGTCCAATAAGACAGTAAGAAACCATGAAAATATACACATGCTGCTGCTGCTGCTGCTAAGTCACTTCAGTCGTCTCCAACTCTGTGCAACCCCACAGACAACAGCCCACCAGGCTCCCCTGTCCCTGGGATTCTCCAGGCAAGAACACTGGAGTGGGTTCCATTTCCTTCTCCAATGCATGAAAGTGAAAAGTGAAAGTGAAGTCACTCAGTTGTGTCCGACTCATAGCGACCCCACAGACTGCAGCCTACTAGGCTCCTCTGTCCATGGGATTTTCCAATTTTAAGCTGGAAAGGTCTTCAGTTATCTATCATTAAAGTATTGATCAATCTGACTCTCAGAAAAAACATTAACTGATTTCATGTCCAATAAGACAGTAAGAAACCATGAAAATATACACATGCTGCTGCTGCTGCTGCTAAGTCACTTCAGTCGTCTCCAACTCTGTGCAACCCCACAGACAACAGCCCACCAGGCTCCCCTGTCCCTGGGATTCTCCAGGCAAGAACACTGGAGTGGGTTGCCATTTCCTTCTCCAATGCATGAAAGTGAAAAGTGAAAGTGAAGTCACTCAGTTGTGTCCGACTCATAGCGACCCCACAGACTGCAGCCTACTAGGCTCCTCTGTCCATGGGATTTTCCAGGCAAGAGTACTGGAGTGGTGTTGCCCTTGCCTTCTCCGAATATATACACATGAGTATCCTACATAAACTGATATCCTAAACTTTTCTATCTTTGGTAAGTTAAGTTAGTGTCTTTCTATTTATTCTTTTCAGATTTAGCCTACATTCTGCAGATAATTAAAATATTGACACATGATAGAGTTTTACTGTTATAACCAAATGCTCCAGGAAACAAACTCACTCATAAGGACGGCATGGATAGTTGAGTGCAGTTTATTACACTGGCGGGTCCAAGGCAGAGTTTCCTCTTTAGCCAGGGACTCCAACCAACCATTGTAAAAACCTTATATACCTTAACTGTATCACTCAAGCCCGCATCCCCAAATTCCTTAAACCTAGCTGCCTGCTGCTGCTGCTAAGTCGCTTCAGTCATGTCTGACTCTGTGCGATCCCACTGACGGCAGGAAACCTAGCCTGGGAAGTATTAAAGGGAGATGGAGTCAGGTTACAGCCATGATTCATAATCAGAAGGGTCAGCTGGTTTTACAGTGAAGCCTACACCAATAGGTGCCATAAAGATTACAAAGGTGATTGACTACATACGGGATTATTACATTCTTTTTGGCGATGGGAAATATTGGTATGGAATCTGGTGTTTATCAGTCCAGGAGGCCAGTTCGACCGTAGTTATGTTATCCCCATGGCTACCGGGCACATAGTCCAAAGCTCACAGAAAGTGCAAGATGGAGATTCTTTCTCTTTCAAGAAGGAGTCAGCTCGGCCTGTTCCATTCCTCCCTCACTATCACTATTTTAATTTTAAAATTCATCTTAGTTGAATTCATAGCTTATATAATTCAATTGATAGAGTTGCCATCAAATTTTGCTATTGAAATTAACAGTTCAGTTCAGATAAGCTCTCCTCCAGGTGGCCGGGAGGAGCAACCCGAGGAGTGGTGGCTGGGCAGGCACAGAGGGCCTAGAGAGCCCTCTTCCAACAACACAAAAGAAGACTCTACACATGGACATCCTTTGTATTAGAAATGCATTTTTAATACACACCATCCAAAGTAGATTAGTAACAGTTCTGCTTCTTATGTCATTTATTCCATATGACTTTCCACACTATCATCTGAATGTAGGAGCATATTGTTGCATGGCTTGTCGTTTTGGAAAATGAGAACCCCCTAAACATGCCAACTATTTCAATAAATTTTTTAAAAGGAAAATTTTCCCAAAAAAGGCCAATTATAAGTTCTACTTATCATATTTCATATTTAGCTCAGATTATCTTCTCTCTCAATTACTAGTGGACATTCTTCTCAAAAGCCAATTCCTCCAGCTATTTTATAAGAATGAATCCAGAATTTTTAATATTGGGACCTTGCCTTTTGTCAAATCAAAGTTTACAATCATGTGGACTATACACTAAACATGAAAACATAAGTGGGAAAACAAGTTTAAAGGCTGTGATACAGTTTATGCTCAGATATTTACAGATATGACAGCCACAATTAAATCTGATATATTTATTTTTTTGTTGTTGATGTGTAGTTGGTTTACAATATTGTGTTAGTTTCTGGTGTATGGCAAAGTGATTCTCTCTCTCTCTCTCTCTCTCATATATATATATATATATATATATATGAAATACATATAAATGCTTTGTACAGAATGTATATGGATTCATTTTCAGACTCTTTTCCCATGTAGCTTACTATAAAATATTGAGCATAGTTCCCTGTGTCATTCAGTAGCTCCTTCTGTTATCTATTTCATTTATAGTAGTATGCATTGTTACTCTCAAATTCCTACTTTATATCTCCCCATCCCCTTTCCCTTTGGAGACCATAGGTTTGTTTCTTTTGTCTGTAAGTCTATTTTGTAAATAAGTGCATTTGTATCATTTTTTAAAACTTTTTTCTTTCAGTTTTGACTATGGGTCCTTTGTTCCCTGCTCAGAGATCAAACCTACACCCCCCTATAATGGAAGTGTGAAGTCCTAACCAGTAGACTCTAAGGGACATCCTGTATCATTTTTTAAAAGAGAACTTCAGCGGTATCACAGATTAAATTTCCAATTTAAATAATTATGTTTTATAATTTAGATTTTGCCTATTTTAGAATCTTCCCTCGTGGCTCAGATGGTAAAGAATCTGCCTGCAATGAAGGAGACCTGGGTTTGATCTGTGGGAAATGGCCTGGAGAAAGGCTATCCCTTCCTGTATTTTTGCCTGGAAATTATCTATTTCATTTATAGTAGTATGCATTGTTACTCTCAAATTCCTACTTTATATCTCCCCATCCCCTTTCCCTTTGGAGACCATAGGTTTGTTTCTTTTGTCTGTAAGTCTATTTTGTAAATAAGTGCATTTGTATCATTTTTTAAAACTTTTTTCTTTCAGTTTTGACTATGGGTCCTTTGTTCCCTGCTCAGAGATCAAACCTACACCCCCCTATAATGGAAGTGTGAAGTCCTAACCAGTAGACTCTAAGGGACATCCTGTATCATTTTTTAAAAGAGAACTTCAGCGGTATCACAGATTAAATTTCCAATTTAAATAATTATGTTTTATAATTTAGATTTTGCCTATTTTAGAATCTTCCCTCGTGGCTCAGATGGTAAAGAATCTGCCTGCAATGAAGGAGACCTGGGTTTGATCTGTGGGAAATGGCCTGGAGAAAGGCTATCCCTTCCTGTATTTTTGCCTGGAAAATCATATGGACAGAGGGACCTGGCAGGCTACAGTCTATGACATCACCAGACTGGGACACAAGAGAACAATTCAAACACACACAGAATGAAATTCCTATAAGTTTGTTTCTTCACACTAAGAACAGCATTTTGAATGTATCCTGAAGCTAAAACTCTAATGTTTTCTGGCTTCAATTCTTGGAATTTTCTATGAGACAGCAAATAGTGCTTGAAGAGACTAGATATTTCTAGTTATTTTTTATCTAATTTTATAGCTGAAACAACCAGAGCAGAGCAGTCAATAACTCAAGTCATATTGCTAGTTAGAGATTCTGTGTAGTCTTGATAATGCTGCATGACCATTCTCTATTTGTTGACAGCTACCAAGATAAACAAACCCATGGCTGATGTTAATTTTACACGGGTGACCGAGTTTATCCTTTTGGGACTGACAGATCATTCTGAACTGAAAGTGGTCCTCTTCCTGGTGTTCCTGCTCATCTATACCATTTCCTTGGTGGGTAATCTGGGAATGCTCCTTCTAATTCAAATAACTCCCAAACTCCAAACGCCCATGTATCATTTCCTCGCTGCCTGTCACTCAGTGATGCCTGCTATTCGTCAGTCTTTGCACCCAGAATGCTGCTGAACTTCTGTGTTGAACGGGAGACAATCTCGTTCTCTGCATGCATTGTGCAGTACTTTTTGCTCGTGATTTTCCAGCAATACATGAACCGTGAACTTCCAGATGTTCAAGCTGGTTTTAGAAAAGGCAGAGGAACCAGAGATCAAATTGCCAACATCTGCTGGATCATGGAAAAAGCAAGAGAGTTCCAGAAAAAACATCTATTTCTGCTTTATTGACTATGCCAAAGCCTTTGACTGTATGGATCACAATAAACTGTGGAAAATTCTGAAAGAGAGACAGAGTCAGGAATATTCATTAGTTCTCAACTGAAAATTATTTTACTAACCAAAGAACATTTGTCAATGTCTGGGAGTGATGTTGGCTGTCACAACTAGGAGTTGGTGCTACTTGCAGCAATGGTTAGAGGTCAGTTATGCTTCTCAACCTCTTATAATACCCTTTATCAGTGCAATATCTGAAAAGTTATAAAATTGAAAAACCAGGATGTTTAGATAGATAAATAGGTACATACATAGTTGAATAGATAGAGCTAGATAAATATAAATATATAGATACAGATATATAAACTTAGATATGCAAAGGAAGAAAGCTAAAACAAAAATTTTGGGTTACATGTATAACTATTTTTGTGCTATTCTTCTAAGCTTTCTGTTAGTCATTTACATAACTGCAATCACATAGGGGCATGTATAAATGACGTTTGCTGATATGACTTAATGTATATGCCAATTATGTAACAGATTATATTGTGCAATTAAATAATAGTAAAACCATAAAACTGGGTACTTAAAAATCTGTTACTATCCAATTAATTCTTTCCACATTTCAATCCACGTTAGAAACTTCATTTTGCCTCATCAAGGGGTCTGGAAAGAATTGTACATTTACTGGGGTTTCCATGATAGCTCAGTTGGTAAAGAATCAGCCTGCAATGCAGGAAACTTCAGTTCAATTCCTGGGTCGGGAAGATCCGCTAGAAAAGTGATAGGCTACCCACTCCACCTACTCCAGTATGCTTGGGTTTCCTTTGTGGCTCAGCTGGTAAAGAACCTATCTGCAATGCGGGAGACTTGGTTTCCATCCCTGGGTTGGGAAGATCCCTTGGCATAGGGAAAGGCTACTCATTCCAGTATTGTGGGCTAGAGAATTCCATGTCACAAATCCTCAGACAACTGAGCAAATTTCACTTTCACTTTGGATCCGAGAGATATCAAGGGAACATTTCATGCAAAGATGGGCACAATGAAGAACAAAAAGTAGTATGGACCTAACAGAAGCAGAAGATATTAAGAAGAGGTGACAAAACTACACAGAAAAACTGTACAAAAAAAAAAAATCTTCATGATCCAGATAGCCACAATGGTGTGATCACTCACCTAGAGCCAGACATCCTGGAATGTGAAGTCAAGTGTGCTCAGGAAGCATCACTACCAACAAAGCTAGTGGAGGTGATGGAATTCCTATGAGCTATTTCAAATTCTAAAAGATGATGCTGTGAAAGTGATGCACTCAATATGCCAGCAAATTTGGAAAACGCAGCAGTGGCCACGGGACTGGAAAAGGGCAATTTTCATTCCATTCCCAAAGTAAGTTAATGCCAAAGAATGTTGAAATTAACACACAATTGCACTCATCTCACAAGGTAGTAAAGTAATGCTCAAAATCCTTCAAGCCAAGCTTCAAAAGTATGGGAATTGTGAATTTCCAGATGTTGAAGCCAGGTTTAGCAAAGGCAGAGGAACCAGAGATCAAATTGTCAACATCCAGTGGATCATAGAAAAAGCAAGAGAATTTCAGAAAAACATCTATTTCTGCTTTATTGATTCACCAAAACCTTTAACTGGATAGATCCAAACAAACTGTGGGAAATTATCAAGGTAGGAATACCAGACCACCTGACCTGCCTCTTGAGAAATCTGGATGCAGGTCAAGAAGCAACAATTAGAACTGGACATGAACAATAGACTGGCTCTAAATTGGGAAAGGAGTATATCACCCTGCTTATTTAACTTATATGTGGAGTACAACGTGGAAAATGCTGGACTGGGAGAAGTACAAGCTGGAATCAAGATTGCCAGGACAAATACTGACAATCTCAGATACAGAGATGACACCACCCTTATGGCAGAAAGTTTAGAGGAACTAAAGAGCCTCATGATGAAAATGAAAGGGGAGAGTGAAAAAGCTTACTTAAAACTCAACATTCAGAAAACTAAGATCATGGCATCCAGTCCCATCACCCATGGTAAAAAGATGGAGAAACAATGGAAACAGTGCAAAACTTTATTTTCTTGGGCTCCAAAATCACTGCAGATGATGACTGCAGCCAAGAAATTAAGATGCTTGCTTCTTGGAAGAAAAGGTATAACCAACCTAGAGCATATTAAAAAGCTAAGACATTACTTTGCCAACAATGTACATCCAGTTATAGCCATGTTTTTCCAGTAGTCATGTATGGATGTGAGAGTTGACCTATAAAGAAAACTGAGCACTGAAGCTTTCAAATTGTGGTCTTGGAAAAGACTCTTGAAAGTCCCTTGGACTGCAAGAAGATCAAACCAGCCAATCTTAAAGGAAATCAATCTTGAATATTCATTGGAAGGACTGATGCCAAAGCTAAAACTTCAATATTTTGGCCACCTGATGTGAAGAACTGACTCATTGGAAAAGACTGTGATGCTGGGAAATACTGAAGGCAGGAAGAGAAGGAAACGACAGAAAATGAGATGGTTGGATGGCATCATTGACTTGATGGACATGAGTTTGAGTAAGCCCCAGGAGTTGGTGATGGACAGAGAAGCCTGGCATGCTGCAGTCCATGGGATCACAAAGAGTTGGACATGACTGAGTGACTGAACTGAACTGAAATGAACAATCCTAAGTCCATTCATGTTCTTGCAAATGGCTTTATTTGATCTTTTCAATGACTGAGTAGTATTCCATTGTATATATGTGCTATATCTTCTAGGGACTTCCCTGGTGGCTCAGATGGTTAAGCGTCTGTCTACAATGTGGGAGACCCGGGTTCGGTACCTGGGTTGGGAAGATCCCCTGGAGAAGGAAATGGCAATCCACTCCCTTACTATTGCCTGGAAAATGCTATATCTTCTTTATTTATTCCTGTTTTTAGACATTTTGCTTCCATGTCTTGACTACTGTAAAGAGTACTGCTATGACATGTAGTTGTGTATATATTTTGAATCATAATTTTCTCCATATATATGCCTAGGAGTGGGACTCCAGGGTCATATGGTAGCTCTATTTTTATCTTTTATGTAACCTCCATACTGTCCTCCATAGTTTCTGTACCAATTTATATTCCCACTAATATTTTAAGAGGTTCCTTTCTCTTCACACCCTTTCCAGCATTTACTGTTTGTGGATATTTTGAGGCAAAGAGTCGGACACGACTGCGCGACTGAACTGAACTGAACTGATTCTAGCCAATGTGAGGTAAATCTCATTGAAGTTTTGATTTGGATTTTTCTAATAATCAGCAACACTGAACATATTTTCAGGTGTCTCTTGACCATCTGTATGCCTTATTTTGAGAAATGATCATTTTTCAATTGGATTATCTAGATTATGTTTTGATGTCATACAGACTTTTCACTAGCCATTGGTCTTGGATATAGATTTTCCTTTATTGCTTTATCTGAATGTTTTATGGTTTAGCATTTTACACCTAATTTTTTTTTCATTTTGAGTGCATCTTTATAAGGTTCGGGTCAGTATTATTTGTTAATTTGTTTATTTTTGTCTCTATACTCCCAATAATGTCAACACATGTTTTTAAAAGGCTATCATCCATTTTCTGGATATATCTTTTTTATCCATAGTCATATTAAAAGAAATCTTGGTTGTTTTGTGTCATGTTGTTTAAAAATTGTATTCCAGTAAAGATTTTTTATTAAAGCTTCATGGGATAAACAAATAATTTTATTGCAAGATACTAAACAAAGCATATATTGTAGACTAATAGCCTCAGTAAAGTTGCAGGATTACTAAATAGAGTAAAAGGTAGCACATGGGAAAATGTAGAAATCATTTATAAAAAGCAAGATAATTGCATCCTTGCCATGTATCAGATCTTAGAAATATGGCATAGGGCCAACAATGAGATTGTTTCCATTTGCTTCCCATAAGTAGAATAATGAATTGTGCAGTTAAATACAGAAAGTCAATGAAAACTTACTGCATAAACAGTGTTGATAAAAATTGGAAACATCAATCCAAGGAAAGAGAGCCAACACAGTTAATTCATCAGCACTTCTCTTACTAAAGAATGCAAAAAGTAGAACATTACTTTTAAACATGGATAAATATTTTTATTCAAAAAGACAAAACTATTTTACTGTCCCTTCAATGAAACTACCAGTTATGAAGAAAGAATTACCACTTGAGAGAATAAGAAGTACCAATCTGGGAGCTACTGAGGGATCCCAAATTTTATCTTGATTTAAATGTCCTCTGATTTCACAAAATGTATGAATTGAGACAAAATCAGGCTTCAGTTGGACCTATGAATTGCTGAATTGCAACATATTTTCAGTTATAGGTGAATAGATTCTTATAAGGAATTAGAGGAATTGCTGATAAAAAATGTGGGATCTCAGTGTAAAAAATAAGGGTATTTGAGAAAACAAATGTGATTGATGACTTCAAATACACAGATGAAACATACTGGGGAAAAGTATGAAGGCAAAAACAAAAGAAAATAAAGAACTCACAGACACACACAACATGCCATAATTTTATTCTAAAAGATGAGAAAACATTCAGGAACCTGGACAGTCATTTCTTTGTCTATATCCACCTGACACATTCTCCTAACATTTACTTAATTTATATACAAAACTGGTCTTTTGTGCTCAAGGCAAATTTTTTTTTTTTACTATTGTGTTCATTAATCTCTTTTCAGCAATTGGAAATGCCTAGTATATATAATATAATCTATAAATAATTGTTGAACATATTTATACTCACTACTTAATTGGGAGGCATATGGAACAAAATGTAGAGTTCATAACCAGTTTATAGAAATTGTTTTGTATGTTAATAAAAAAGGTTGCATGACTTTTTCCACATCCTATATAGTGCACATTTTACATCTTTATTCCTCAAGCTATAGATTAAGGGATTCAACATAGGGATAACGAGAGCATAAAATATGGAAGCCACTTTATCAGTGTCAAAGGAATGCCTGGACTCTGGTTGCACATACATAAATAGTAAAGTCCCATAGAACACTATGACCACAGTCAAGTGGGATCCACAGGTAGAAAAAGCCTTGCGCCTGCCTTCAGCAGAGCTCATCCTGAGAATGGATGCAAGAATGAGAAGGTAAGACACAAGGACTATCAGAAGAGAGGAAGTCAAATCAAACCCAGCTAAAATCAGAATAATCATTTCTACTTCATGTGTATTTGAGCAGAGCAAAGGTAACAAAGGAAGACTGTCACAGTAGAAATGACTGATGACTCTATAGCCACAGAAAGATAATTAAATAATTTTACGGTGACGAGAAGAGACACAAACATGCTGTAGACATAGGGGATCGCTACCAGCAGCCAGCACACTCTTTGTGACATGATGACTGGGTAGAGAAGAGGGTTACAGATGGCCACATAGCGGTCATAAGACATTGCTGACAGAATAAAAATTTCACTAACAATAAACACAAGAAAGAAAGCTAGCTGCATAGCACAAGAGTAATAGGAGATTATATTTTTATCTTCAACAAAATTTACTAACATTTTGGGTCCCACAGTTGTTGAATAACCAAGATCTGTAAAAGCAAGATGTCTAAGAAAGAAGTACATGGGCGTCTGTAACTTGGAGTCCATCTTGGTAAGGATGACCATGCCCAAGTTGCCCACCGCTGAGGTCATGTAGATGATGAGGAAGAGCCCAAACAATGGAGCCTGCAGCTCAGGGCGGTCGGTAATTCCCATGAGGATGAATTCATTTAGCACTGTTCCATTGTGTGTTTCCATCCAGGTTTATTAAAGAACCTGTTCTGTGTAGAAACATCAACATAGTCAATAGGTTCTATGTATCATCATCTGGAAGAGTTTTGCTATGCAAAGCTAGTATGAACCGATTAAACTTTCCAGTTTAGGACATTTGAAAATAAACTCATCTCGTGGCTCAGATAGTGAAGAATCTGCCTGCAGTTCAGGAGATCTGGGTTCAATCCCTGAATCGGGAAAATCCCCTGGAGAAGGGAACAGCAACTCACTCCAGTATTCTGGCCCAGAGAATCCCAAGGACAGAGGAGCCTGGCAGGCTATAGTCCATGGGGTTGCAAAGAGTCAAACATGACTGAGCAACTAACACTTTAATTTTCCTACATATAATAAAATGTATAAATAATGACAGAGACAGAGATAGGTGCTGTTTCTCAACTGGAAATTATTTTACTAACCATTTGTCAAAATTGAGAAGACATGTTAATTGTTACAGTTGGAATGTGGAAGCTATTGGCATATGATGGTTAGAGGTCAGTGATGCCTCTAAACATCTATAAATCACCATACCTGTCTAAAATCTCAGTAGTACTAAGGTTGAAAAACCAGGATGTTATAGATAGACAGATGATAGATAAATAGACAGATATGTATATGCATACATAGATGTACAGGCACAGACAAGAAATACAATAGATACAGACATAGATATGACAAGAAAAAATTTAAGACATAAATTTGAGGGCTACTTATATATACTATTATTGTGCTGTTCTTATAAACTTTCTATACTTTCTATCTAGTCATTTATATAATTGCAATTAGATAGTGACATGTATAAATTAAATTTAATAATATGACAATACATATGCCAATTATATAATAAATTATGATGCAATTAAATACTATCCATAATAAAATTTTAAAAACAGAATTCAGAAAATGTGTAGAACTTGATACTCTAACACAGAGTTCTATACTGTTCTATGCACAGTTGGTATAGGCTGAAACAGTTAACACACTTGGCACATATTAGACAGCTGTATAAATAAGAAAACTGTAACAGATTGCAGTGAGGCTTATTCGTATTTCTGTGAAGAAACATATAAGACATATAATAAGTAGATAGAAAGATAGATAGATGATAGATAGACAGAATTTCTGTTCTAAATTTCCTTATGGTATATAAAAAGGGCTAGTTTGGACAAATAATTCAACTTATCTGAAAGTTTATTTTCTTACTCAAAGCCAGTATGGTTATAGGATTGTTGGGTGGGAAAATGAGGGTTAAATAATTAAATGTCTTTATGTTACCTGGAAATCAAGTATATGTTGGTTTAAATATATAAATGTGTATATATATATATATATATATGCTGCTAAGTCACTTCAGTCGTGCCCGACTCTGTGTGACCTTATAGACAGCAGCCCACCAGGCTCCCGCATCCCTGGGGTTCTCTAGGCAAGAACACTGGAGTGGGTTGCCATTTCCTTCTCCAATGCATGAAAGTGAAAAGTGAAAGTGAAGTTGTTCGGTCATGTCCAACCCTCAGCGACCCTACGGACTGCAGCCTTCAGGCTCCTCTGTCCATGAGATTTTCCAGGCAAGAGTACTGGGGTGGGGTGCCATTGCCTTCTCCAATATATATATATATTGTGTATATATATATATATATATATATATATATATATAATGAAGTCAATAGCTTAGCTCTAAGAGATCTTCTTTATGTATGTAAACTCATCTGCACTGTGACATACCTTCTTTGTCAAGGCAATATGATTAACAGGTGAGGATTACGTAATGTACAATGGAATACATGCAATTACTCCAAGCCTTGCCCCTTCTGCAGAAATAATATTGGGCCATCAGAGTGCTTGGATTTTCTTATCTTCTAAATTTCTTAGTTATTTTAGCAAAATGTGAATAAAACTTTATTTTTATCTATATTTCCTTAAAATATTCATCTGACC
Source organism: Aepyceros melampus (assembly GCA_006408695.1). Taxonomy (NCBI): domain Eukaryota; kingdom Metazoa; phylum Chordata; class Mammalia; order Artiodactyla; family Bovidae; genus Aepyceros; species Aepyceros melampus. Next base: position 70,967 of record SJXQ01005821.1, read on the forward strand.
CAAGGGGTATTTTCACTATAATAGACTTCTACTAACTTGTAAGAATTCAAATGTACTTTATTATGCAAGAACCCAGGGTAATATGAGGAAATTTGAGCAAATTGGAAGAAATAGAAGTCATTAGCATTGTTTTCATATCTTGAATATCATAATGACTTGCTTGGAATAAAGGGATGCTAAACTTTAAAATGGGATTTTCCTGGTGACTCAGGATTAAAGAATTTGCCTGCTGATGCAGGAGACATGAGTTCAATCCCTGAGTCAGAAAGATCCCATGGAAAGGAAATGGCAGCACACTCCAGTACTCTTGCCTGGAAGATCCCATGGACAGAGGAGCCTGGCAGGCTGCAGTCCCTGGGGTCGCAGTCACCTGGAGCTTAGCACAATGGGGCACAGTATGACAAAAAGTGTTCAAAGCTCCTATGTTAAGTAGTGATGTACTAGAGTGATGGGATAAAATACACTATAGAATGGCTAGACATGGATCCTTGCATATCATTTTAACTTTTACATCTTAAGCCAAAGAAATTCCTTCAAACTATAATATAAAATGTAGTTATTTTTATATAATCACATAAAAATATATCTACTTAGAAGGCTCTTAATATGCAAATAATGTTTTCTCATCTTATTGTGAGGTGGGAATTCCATTTTGCCTCATCAAGGGATCTGGAAAGAATTATACTTTTACATTTATTTAAATACTCATTCGGAGAAGGCAATGGCACCGCACTCCAGTACTCTCGCCTGGAAAATCCATGGACGGAGGAGCCTGGTAGGCTGCAGTCCATGAGGTCACTAAGAGTCAGGCATGACTGAGCGACTTCACTTTCCCTTTTCACTTTCATGCATTGGAGAAGGAAATGGCAACCCACTCCAGTGTTCTTGCCTGGAGAATCCCAGGGACGGGGGAGCCTGGTGGGCTGCCATCTATGGGGTCGCACAGAGTCGGACACGACTGAAGCAACTTAGCAGCCAAAGCAGCAGCAAATAATCATTAAAAATTACATGACGCTGAGGAGAGGTCACAAAAAATCACGTGCAGTGCTAAATAAGAATTTGGGAAGGAGTTTAAAAAAGAAAGGCTTCCCTGGTGGCTCAGAGGTTAAAGCGTCTGCCTCCAATGCGGGAGACCCAGGTTCGATCCCTGGGTCGGGAAGATTCCTCTGGAGAAGGAAATAGCAACCCACTCCAGTATTCTTGCCTGGAGAATCCCATGGACGGAGAAGCCCAGTAGGTTACAGTCCATGGGGTCTCAAAGAGTCGGACACGACTGAGCGACTTCACCTTCACCTTCACCTTAAAAAAGAAAGACAATCCCCCCAAGCTTCCGAATTTTCCCAGTTTCTAAAAATTCACATCTCTTTTGTTCTGTGTCATTTGCTCTCTACTTTGCCCTCCATTAGAGATATTGCTGTTTATATAAAACAAACATCATGGTGATGTTTCAAAGATGCTTTTCAGCATTTTGTCTGTCATCCTATGGTGTAACAGTCAACAAATTAATATGAAGAGACAAGAAGAGAGGTTCTATTCCTCCTCAGGAATTATGGAGTAGTGGAAAACAAAAAGAATGGTATCAAAAGCAGTCTCATTTTGCTTGGACTTTGCCATTGAGCTAAACTGGAACTTTGAATATGTCAGTGAACATTGTTGATATTGAAAATGAGGCATTGCATGCAATATCTTGTCATTTTACCTGTAACGAAGAATCTCTCGGGACTCTCACCTGTATTTCTGACATGGCTAAGTGAGAAGAATTTATGGATTTCTTGTACTTTTTGAGATTCTCCCTGAGGAGATGCCAAGCAATTTGTTGATTATCCCTGAAGTATTGAGAGCAAAACAACATGTTTAGAGATTGTCTTTTAATTGCCTGGGACATTTTTCTTTTCTTTCTTACTTCTTGACTTCCTTCCTCCCACACCCCTTCTTTCTTTGCATATATATACATACATTTATACATTTTTTTTTAACTCTTGGTTAACTTTCCTTTTGTAGCACACAAGACTCGATTAAATCTTGCATCGAAAGGGCATGCCCACAAAGAGTCAGTATTTCTACAGGTTCTCCTCAAATGTGTGACCGTGGAGAAATTTTCAACATTGCTTTATTACAGTATTTAATATATTTAGGAAATTAAAATAAAGTGTTATGCTGATATGAGGTGTCATCCCCTTGCTTTGTTGCCCATGTGATTATCTTTACTTATCTCTCAGAGACAGAAATTAGTTACTTACTGTTACTTCTTATTTCTGGAGGAGGAAATGGCAACCCACTTGAGTATTCTTGCCTGGAGAATCCCATGGACAGAGGAACCAGCTTGTCTACAGTCCATGGGTTCGCAAAGAGTTGGACACGTGACTAAGCACATCAGAGCACTTATTTCATCTTGAGTTTCTATCACATGGCTGTTTACAACTTCTGCTACTTTCTTTTTCTTCACTGCATAAATTACCATTTTAGTTATTCCAGTCTGTTACCCCATTCCAATAAGCACCGGTGTCATCACATACTCCTTGTGCCTGCCTTTTATAACCACACCTCTTTCGTCCTCTGCTACCATTCCCAGCCCGTGGTCATCACTGGTCTTTTCTATTGCTACACTTTTTCACATAGAAAACAGGGATTGGAATTTTCTCTCAACATCAATCCCTTGAGATTCTTCGCACTTTTGTGCGTAGCTCATCTGTGCCCACGTTGTTGAGTGATTTTCCATGATATTGATGACAATCGGTTTAAATATTCACTTACTGAGAGACTTGTGGGTTCTTTCTACTTTTCTACTATAATAAATACAGCTACCATGAACTTTCACTTAAAAGTGATTGCATTTTTGGTGATGAAAGGTTTCCTCTACTCTTCTAGGGTCTTTTGACCTCAAATGGATGGACATTTCTGCTGTTTCTGGGCTTTGATCACCACACAAAAATAAATAAATAAATCAATAGCTCAAGTGGAAGAAAAACGTCTTCTTTACACAATGGCTGTTGCCTGGATTAATAATTAGATTGACATAAGATTAACAGGACCAAACCATATATATTTTATTTAGTAATTGTACATGTAGATGGGAGTCATCACTTACTACTTAAGATCCAAGAAATGGGTAGGCTTAATTGCTTATATGGGCTTTGCAGGTGGCCTAGTGGTAAAGAATCTTCCTGCCAGACAGAAGAGAACTGGGTTCAATTCCTGGGTTGGAAAGATCCCATGGAGTAGGAAATGGCAACTCACTGCAGTATTCTTTCCTAGAGAATTCCATGGATAGAGGAGGCTGGTGGGCTAGTCTATGGGGTCACAAAGAGTCAGATACAACTGAGCAACTGATTATACAAATGTTTATATGCTAGGCTGAACCAAAAGCAGCAATTGTAGGCAAGTCACTAAATATATCTGGGAAGTCTAAAGACAAAGAAACTTAATTCTGAATATTCATTGGAAGGACTGATGTTGAAGTTGAAGCTCCAATACTTTGGCCACCCGATACAAAGAGCTGACTCATTGGTAAAGATCTTAATGCTAGGAAAGATTAAGGATAGGAGGAGAAGAGGGTGACAGAGGATGAGATGGTTGAATGGCATCAATGAGTCAATGGACACGAACTTGAACAAACTCCAAGAGACAGTGAAGGACAGGGAAGTTTGACGTGCTGCAGTTCATGGGTCACAAGGAGTCAGACATGACTTATGACTGAGGAACAACATTTAAAATGGAAAAAATATATATTAGCAAGCTTTGGAAATCTCTACATATTTTGTTCTCTTTCTGGCTCACCTTTGGAGGGACTATACAATGTACAGCAAGATTTATTTTAGAAATAGGATATTGGGATATATACAGTCACAGTTTATTTTTTCAAATCCATATATTAGATTCTTCTACTTTTTTTCTGTTATAAAAGTCACATATATTCACTGAAGATAATTTAGAAAAGTACATATCCAAAAATATTAATTTAAACATTTTCATGTTCTCAGAAGCTATCAATATGTAATCATCATTTTACTGTATCTTTTTCCAACATACATTTTCAAAAAACCAAAATTTTTCTGCATTTATATTTGGAATGTTTATATTCAGTACATATTTTTCTTAGTAATTTTTAAAAATCAACCTTATAAATTCCTTACATTTTACCTCATTTGAAAGAATACCTATACTTTTTTTTATTCCATAAACTATTTTAATTTGAACTTGATTGACTACATAAAGAATTTAATCTGTGATGGTGAAAAAAATGTTTAAACTATGATGCAAATAAAGTTTCATGAGTGTTAAAAGTATTAATATAACCAAAGAAAATGGAAATTTAGAAGGATTAGGGGAGTTCACAAGACATAATATTTATATAGGATGGAATTACCTTCTTTTGCTTCTTATAAGAAGAATTATCAAATTGATCTTAATAAAAATATATCATAAGTTCTTATGAACCAATATTGAGGAAAGTCACCCCATGAAAGAGACAGCAAGCCTAATTCTGTATAGAATAGACCACTTATGTAAAAATGAACAAATATTAAACAAGAAATATTCTTGATCTTCACAGAGGTCAGGAAATATAACAACCTCATGAAACAAAGGTCCTTATAGTCAAAGCTATAGATTTTCCAGCAGTCACATACAGATGTAAGAGTTGTACCATAGGAAGGCTGAGTGCTGAAGAATTGATGCTTTCATATTGTAGCACTGGAGAAGACTCTTGAGAGCCCTTGGACCACAAGGAAATCAAACCAGTCAATCCTAAAGGAAATCAACCCTGAATATTCATTGGAAGGACTGATGCTGAAGCTGAAGCTCCATTACTTTGGCCACCTAATGAGAAGAGTAATCTCATTGGATAAGATCCTGATGCTGGGAAAGATTGAGGGCAAGAGGAGAAAGGGGTGGTAGAGAATGAGGTGGTTAGTTAACATCAATGACTCAAAGGATATGAGTCTGTTCAAACTCAGGGGGATGGCAAAGGACAGGGAAGCTTGGCATGCAGCAGTCCATTGGGTCTCAAAGAGCCGGACATGACTTATCAACTGAACAACATTAAACAAAAAGAAGCAGTTAGGAATCAAAATCTCCAAAAATTATAAATATAAAATTGAAAGTGTCCATGGGAGACCTCAAGAGATTTATTTTTTCTGCATCACTGAGATATAATTGACTTACAGCACTGTGTAAGTTTGTGGTGTACAATGTGTTATTTGATACTCTTACACCCTGCAACACGATTACAACTTAGCATGAGGTAATACCTGCATCAGTAGGAGAAGGGAGTGGCAGAGGATAAGATGATTACATAGCATCACTGACTAAATGGACATGAATTTGAGCAAACTCTGGGATTCGCTGGTGGCTCAGTGGTAAAGAATATGCCTCCCTATGCAGGAGATGCAGATTCGATCCCTGGGCCAGGAATATCTCCTGAAGAAGGAAGGTGCAACCCACTTCAGTATTCTTGCCTGGAAAGTCCCATGGAGTGGAGCCTGGCTGGCTAGAGACCACGGGGTTGCAAACAGTTGGACATGACTTACCAATTAAACAATAAAGATGGGGTATAGTGGCGGACAGAGAAGCCTAGAGTGCTGTGATTTATGGCGTTGCAAAGACTTGAACATGACTTAGCGACTGAACACCGCCACCAACAATATGTCCATCATATTACCTTTCCTTTTGTGATGAAAGCACTTAAATATTGCTCGCTTAACCTTCAGATATACAGTAAAGATCGCTAACTATATCAAGGCAATTGATCTTAATTGGAATATCCACCAGTACAGAAAATGAACTGATTGAAATAAAATATTATGCTGATTTTGTAGGTTACTGAATTGCAAAGTGTGCTGAGTTAATAGGCTTTCTAGGGCTCATGTATGAAAGTAACTTCACTGATGAGAACAGAGCAGGACACTAACTTCCTCCATGTGGTATGGAAACATCTGAGGAAGTTCAGATAATTGCTGAGGTCAAATCGTTACACTACACGGAGTCTCCTTGAAGCCACAATAAGTTTAGTTTTTGTGTTGTGTTCTCAGTTATGTCCAACTCTTTGTGACCCCATGGAGTGTAGCCCACCCACCTCCTCTGTCCGTGGAATTTTCCAGCAAGAACACTCGAGTGGGTTGCCATGTCCTTTTCCAGGAAAGTTTAATTTTTCATATTCTGTAGAAGTGTATGGAGGCTCAAACAGATAGATGTTCTTACACAAAAACATATGCAGATGCCCAACACACACACAGTCATGGAGAAGTTTATTCTAGTAGTTGAGAAAAGCAATGAACATTTAAATTTCAACTTTTATATCTACTATTCTTCCTTTATCATTGGAAAAGACCCTGATGCTGGGAAAGATTGAGGGCAGGAGGAGAAGGAGACGAAAGAGGAATGAGACGGTTGGATGACATCACTGACTCAATGGACATGGGTCTGAGTGAACTCCAGGAGCTGGTGATGGACAGGGAGGCCTGGCGTGCTGCGGTTCATGGGGCTGCAAAGAGTTGGACACGACTGAGTGACTGAACTGATTCTTCCTTTCTCACTCTTCTTACCTGTTTGAATATGCTGTTGTTTCCTAATCAATTCTCTGGTATAATAACATTTACTGAAGAAATGATGGTAAAGCTGAAATTCCAGTACTTTGGCTACCTCATGCGAAGAGTTGACTCATTGGAAAAGACTGATGCTGGGAGGGATTGGGGGCAGGAGGAGAAGGGGATGACAGAGGATGAGATGGCTGGATGACATCACTGACTCGATGGACATAATCTGAGTGAACTCCGGGAGTTGGTGATGGACAGGGAGGTCTGGCGTGCTGCGATTCATGGGGTCGCAAAGAGTCGGACATGACTGAATGACTGAACTGAATTATATTTATGATTAATCTCTCTTACTCAAAGAAGGCAGATATTTTCCTTACTTTGTGTGCTAGTGTAGGTACAGCATATAAAAGAGTTACTAGCACATAAAAGGCAATCTCTAAAAGTATATTGTTCACTGTTCCATTTAAAGACACGTGGAGAAATGTTTGAAGCCCAGAATCTAAATGAGAGGCATTGTATTGTACGTAGGCTTTAAGAGGAAATGTTACAAAGCTTATTCCACACGTTTCGTAGTGCATATTTTACATCTTTGTTCTTCAAACTGTAGATTAAGGGATTTAACATGGGGATAACAAGGGTGTAAAATATAGATGCCATTTTATCAGTGTCAAAGGAGTGGCTGGACTCTGGTTGTGCATACATAAACATCAAAGCCCCAAAGAACACTGTGACCACTGTCAGATGGGATCCACAGGTAGAAAAAGCCTTGTGCCTGCCTTCAGCAGAGCTCATCCTGAGAATCGCTGTAAGGATGAGCAGATAAGACATAAGAATTGTTGGAAGGGAGAGGATCACATTAACACCTGCAAAGATCAGAATGATCAGTTCAATTTCTTGCGTATTTGAACAGAGCAAAGATATCAAGGGGAGACAGTCACAGTAGAAATGTTTGATGACATTGTAGCCACAGAAGGATAAATTAAAAATCTTTACAGTGATTATAAGAGACACGAATGTGCTATAGAGGTAGGAGATTGCCACCAGTATCCGACACACCCTTTGTGACATGATGACTGTGTAACGCAGGGGTTGACAGATGGCCACATAGCGGTCATAGGACATTGCCGCAAGAATAAAAAATTCACTTATAATGAATATGATGAAGAAAGCCAGCTGTGTGGCACACATATAATAGGAGATTGAATTTTGACTCACAGTAAAATTTGCCAACATTTTGGGTCCTACGCTGTTGAATAGCCAAGATCAGTAAGAGCCAGGTGCCTGAGAAAGAAGTACATGGGTGTCTGCAGCCTGGAGTCCACCTTAGTGAGGATGACCATGCCCAAGTTGCCCACCAGTGAGGTCATGTAGACGATGAGGAAGAGCCCAAACAATGGCGCCTGCAGCTCAGGGCGGTCTGTGATTCCCATGAGGATGAATTCATTTGGCACAGTTAGATTCTGTGTTTTCATGCAGCTTTGTCAGGATATGTATTCTGGGTGGAGACATCAAACATAAGAAGCAAATTTCATGTATTATCACTTGGTAGATTTTTCATATGTGAAGCTTGTATAAATAAAATACATTCTAACTTCCTAAAACAGGGTATTTCTTAAAATCCCATATTCTATATATAATAATATGCATAAATAAAGATAGAGACAGAGTCTGAGATATTCATTAGTTCTCAAATAGGAGTTATTTTACTAAGCAAATAACGACTGTCAAGATCTGAAAGACATATTTGTTGTCACAACTGGAAGGTGAGTGGTACTTGCATATAATGGTCCGTGGTCAGTTATGTTTCTAACGTCTCATAATATCCCTTATCAGTCCAAAATCTCAGTAGTGCTAAAGCGGCAAAACAAGCATGATATAGATGGCGTACCTAGACATAAATACAGAGATAGAAGAATATCCTCTGTCCATGGGGCTCTCCAGACAAGAATACAGAAACGGATTGCCATGCCCTCTCCAGGGATTCTTCCTGACCCAGGGATTGAACCTGTGTCTCTTATGTCTCCTGCCTTGGCAGGCAGATTCTTTACCACTAGGGCCTCCTGGGAAGCCCCATATAAATAGATACATACACACATAGGTGTGGATACCTATAGGTACATAGATCAAGATACAGAAATGTATGCGTAGAAGTATATTAGAAATGAAATAAAAATTAAAAGTGTAATTCATGTATAAATTTATACATATATAAACTTATATAATACATATTTAAAGTTTTATACTAGTCATTTATGTAATTGCAATCAATTATGATATATTATGATATCAGTTAATCATATCACTTAATACATATAAAATTATATTATTCAACTATATAAGAATTATGATAAAAATGTAAAGCTATAAATTTCAAAAATGTTCAGAATACACTGGGGCCTACTAGGCTCCTCCATCCATGGGATTTTCCAGGCAAGTGTACTGGAGTGGGTTGCCATTTCCTTCTCCAGGATATAGATATAATCTCTGCTATATTTTCTTTTATGTTATATACAAATGATTATTTTGGGCAAATAATTTATCTGAAAATCTTTATTTTCTTATGCAAAACCAATATTTCTTTACAGGTGGTTGAGACAGAAAAATGAAGATTAAAAGATTCAGTATGTTTAGGCTTACCTGCAATTCAATAACTTATCTCAAAGAGAGTTTCTTTATACATTTGTACGTCAATTCTTCTGCACTGTGACATTATCTTATTTGTCAAGGCTATGATATAATGATCAATAGGTTAGGATTAGGTCAAGTAGAATGGAGCATATTTAACTTACTCCAAGCCCTTCACTATTCCCCTCTGCAGGGCTAAAATTGGACCTCTGAAGTCCGTAAAGTGGATTCTTTATGTTCTAGTTTTATCTACTATGTTAGCAAAAATTAAAGTTCATTATGATGCAAATTTTCCTGAGATATAATCCTGCCCTAGGAGCATTTTCACTACAATTGGCATATATTAATTTGTACGCACCAATTCAAATATATACTGTCATGCATGGACCCAGGAGAATGTGAGGAAATCTAAGCAAACTGAAAGAAAGAGTAGTCATTGGCATTCTTTTCTGCATAATGAAGATTCATTAAAAACTCTTTTTGGAAAAGAAGATGCTGTGCTTTAAAAAAAAATGTGCACAGTTACGCTGTTACAGTGCTATGCTGTTGTTTAGTCACGAATTCCTTTCTGACTCCTTGTGATCCCATGGACTGTGTTCTGCCAGGCTCCTCTGTCCATGGGAATTCCCAGACAAGATTAGTGGAGTGGGTTTGCCATTTCCTGCCCAGGGATCAATCCTGCATTGACAGGTGGATTCTTTACCACTGAGCCACCAGGGAAGCCCCATGCAATACTGTAGACGTGAATAAAACAATATACATGTATTTGGGGTGTTGCTTAACTTTTTTTTGTATTTTAAGGCCACAAAACTCCACAAATGATAATGTAATACAAAACACAAATCAACATTTTATAAAATCAAATAAAAGTGTATCTGAATATAAAAAAACATAGTATGAATATGCCAGAATAAGAGGTGGGCTTCCCTGGTGGCTCAGACGGTAAAGAATCTGTCTGCAATGCAGGAGACCTGAATTAAATCCCTGGGTTGGGAAGATACCTTGGAGAATGGAATGGCTAGCCACTCCATCTTTCTTTCCTGGAGAATTTCATGGACAGAAGAGCCAGCGGGCTACAGTCCATGGGGTCTCAAAGAGTCAGATATATCTAAGCAACTAACTCACAAGAGTAAAAGGTAAATGGCAGATCAAGGTAAGAGGATTATTAGGTGCAAAATATTGTCAGCATAAATACCTCCTTTAAAAAATATCAATAACATTGGTTACAATAAATTTTCAGTGACTGCAATCTCTTGAGTGCTCTGTAAGAAAATTAATTTTAAAAATGTATAACATTAAATATAAAAGTATTTACATAAAATTAACATTTTTCTCACTTAAAATGTTGTTTACAATTTTAAAACCTTCTGGTAGTCTACCTGGACTTAATGCAGACAATTTTCTAATATTAGAAACATGAAATGTATATCAGTCAAAAGTTATTGTAGAGAAATATCTTCAGTAAATGTAATAAGAAGTAGTATAAATCTTGTTTTCTTGTCTTTGTTTTGCAATTATGAAAAGCTAAAAAAAATTAGACTTTGTAAATTCCAATTTTCCTGTAAAGATCAGAAATGATAGAAGTGTTTTGGGTTGTTTTATCACAAGCTTTATCATTCTATGGATAGACCCAAATAGCTATCTCATAGTTTAACTTTTTTTTTTTCAATTTTGATTGCCAATTTTTAAAGTTGTGCCCTGTGAGATAAGTTTATCTAATTTGTGGTCAGATTCCACTTGAAATTGAAGGATATGCTGAAAATTGCACCATTGCCATAAAATTAGGTACTTAAAAGCCTGCTAATAACCAGATAGCAATTTCCACATCTCATTGTAAGGTGTAAATGCTCTTCTGTCTCATCAAGGGATCCAGAAATGATCACATTTATATACTGATGTACGTAATCATTGAAAATTAAATTATATTGAAACAGTCAAAAAAATACCCAGAGCACTAAATGACTAAGAATTTAGAAGAACATCACAATAGGAGACTGAATGCATGAGGTGTCTTAATTTTGCCAGTTTCTAAATATCCATGTATTTTTGGCAGTGGTGGTATTTCAGTTGCTAAAGCATGTCTGACTCTTGTAACTCCTGGACTGTAGCCCGCCAGGCTTATCTGGGGTTTCTCTGGCTAAAATGCTGCCGTGGGTTGCCATTTCTTTCTCCAGGGGGTCTCCCTGGCCCGGGAAGGAAGCCGGGCTGTTGCAGGCAGGTGCTTTACCAGGTGGGCCATCTCAGAAGCCCTCACGCACCTTCACCTTTAAGTCTTGCCTTCCACTAGAGATATCATTTATACAAATGGGCTTCACAATGATGCTTCAGAAATGCTTTTCAGGGTTTAGTCTGTAAATATGTGAATATTTAAAAAAAAATTAATATGAAATGACAAGAGGAGTCCTATTCCTGACAGAACTGAACCAGAAACGGTCTCATTTCGCTCATGCGCTGCCAGTGAATTAATGTGAGACTTTGAACCTGTCACTGAAACACTGTCAGCATATTGGAAACAAGGCATCACATGAAATACTCCATCATTTTACCTGTAATGAAGCCTCTGCCATGCCTCCCTCATGTGGCCCTTCCATGGCCAAGTGGAACAATTTATGGATCTCTTTCACCTTTTGATACTCTCCCTGAGGAGATGTCAAAGAATGTGCTGGTTGTCCCTAAAGTCCTAAGACCACAACAAACTATCTGGAGATGTCTTTTCACTTTTCTAGGGCAATTCTTTCTTTCCCATTTTTTTTTTTTTTAAATTCTTGGTTAACTTACCTTTTGTAGTATGCAAGTCTCTTAATTAAACCTATCTCTAGGGCAAGCCCATTAAGTCTGCAAGTCCACAGTGGTCTTCTCAAATGAATGATGGTATAGAAATGTTTAAACATTGTCCTATTTAATTATTGAAAAATAGGGAATTAAAGACAGGCTTCTTAGGTGGCTCAGTGGTGAAGAATCTGCTTACCTAGCAGGAGACGCAGGTTCTATTCCTAGGTCAGAAAGAGCCCCCGGAGAAGGAAATGATAACCCACTCCAGAATTCTTGTCTGGAAAATCTCATGGACACAGGAGCGTGGTGGGCTACAATCCACGGGGTCTCAAAAAGTTGGACACAGCTGAGGAACTGAGCACGTACGCATGCTATGAAGGCTTCACCAGGCCTAGATCCACAATACGGATCTTTCCCTACTGTTTTATCTGAGTATTTTATTTGTGGCTGTTGTTTAGTTGCTAAGTCATGTCCAACTCTATTGTGAACCCATGGACTATAACCTGCCAATCTCCTCTGTCCGTGGAATTCTCCAGGCAAGAATACTGAGTGGATTGCCATTTCCTTCTCCAGGGAATCTTCCCAACCTGGTGTCTCCTGCACTACAGGCAGTTTCTTTACCACTGAGCCACCAGGGAAGCACTAAATGTTTCATAGTTTAGCATTTTTACAGTTAAGTTGTTCTTCATTTTGAGTTCATTATTGTATTAGGTCAACATTATTTATTTGCTTGCTTATTTTTTCCTCTATATCCCTAATTAGCTCAGCACAATGATTTCAAAGGGCTACACCCCTCCTTTTGAACTACTTTTGCAACTTTATGAAAAATTAGTTGAACTATTTATAAAAATCTATTTCTGTATTGTCTATTCTGTTCCATTAATTTATATGTTTGCGTTTCTACCAATATCAAAATCTTGATTATATGGTTATATAATTAATCCTAACATAAAGGGGTTTTTTTTTCCTAGATATACTAAATTTTAAAATGTGTTTTCATCTATGTTCTGCCCTTAACCTTTCAATAAAGTTCAGTATAAAATCGCCTCTGCACTAAATCTTGCTGAGATTTTATTTAGGTTTGCATTAAATCTATGGATCAATTTGGGAAAAATTTTATCTTATGTATACTGATCTGAGCTAAATATATCTACTAAATTATTCAAATTTTCTTTGATTTTTAAAATTGGGATTTGTACTTTTCAGCATACAGATCCTGTGCAGGCTTTGTTAGTTTTTACATACATTTTCATTAGATATGAAGTCACTGAAAATGGTCTTGTGTTATTAATACCTGTGATGGACAGGGAGGCCTGGCGTTCTGGGGTCTTAATTAAACCTTTCTCTAGGGCAGGCCCATTAAGTCTGCAAGTCCACAGCGGTCTTCTCAAATGAATGATGGTATAGAAATGTTTAAACATTGTCCTATTTAATTACTGAAAAATAGGGAATTAAAGACAGGCTTCTTAGGTGGCTCAGTGGTGAAGAATCTGCTCACCTAGCAGGAGACGCAGGTTCATGGGGTCGCAAAGAGTGGGACACGACTGAGCAACTGAACTGATATATAGAGATAAATACATTTATATAATTTTTGTTAATCACGTATCTTGTCTCCTTTGTGAACTCATGTTTTCCAGATTGTTTTATTTTCCTCAGTTTTGTGGAAATTTTTAACTAGAAAGCATATCTTTTGCAAATAAGGATGTTTTCATTTCTTTCTGTGAAATTTCTATGAATTTTATTAGTTTTTTGTTTTCTTTTTTTCTTACACTCGGACACTACTGAAGCAGTTAACAGTTTCACCTTCACTTTTCTGGGAATATAAAAGCAATAATTTCAATGAGCCCAGACTCTTGCACATTTCCATTCATAGAAATATGTGAATTCATTAATTTGAGATGTCTTCTTTTCTTTAACAATAATCTGGTAATCTGATGATGTTCCAACTACTCATGTTTTGGTTTAAATGTCTAGGATAGGTTTTTTTAGAATGTTGACTCTAAATTTGAATGTCATCCAATGAGGTATGTGATTTGTTTGAACCTTCACTACTTTATCTCAGCAATTGATTTTGTACTGAAAGCTCATTGCAGGTCAAATGCAATATTAAAGTAACACCTAAAGACAAAGTTGGAGTATTCAAACTCATGTTTTAGAAATATATATCCAATTCAGCATGTAAGTGATTACACTCACTGAGTACTTAAGAATCATATCTTGTTTATTCACCCATTTGTTTGTTTAGTCATTAAGTGATTTCCCACTCTTTGCAACCTCATGGACTGTAGTCTGTCAGACTCCTCTGGCCATGAGATTTTCCAGGCAAGAATACTGGAGTAGGTTGCCATTTTTTTCTCCAGGGGATCTTCTGGACCCATAGATCAAACTCAGGTCTCATGCATTGGCAGGAGGATTCTTTACCATTGAGGGACCTGGGAAGGCCCAAGCCTCTTTATTAACTCAAAACTATTAACAGTAGGCCTTTGTATGTCATTATCTATAGACTTCCCTGGTGACTCAGTGGTAAAGAACCCATCTGCTAATGCAAAAGATGCAGGTTCAATCCCTGGGTCAGGAAGATCCCCTGGAGAAAGAAATAGCAACCCACTCCAGTGTTCTTCCCTGGCAAATCCCATTAATAGAAGGAGCCTGGCAGGCTATAGTCCACGGGGTTAGGAAAGAGTTGGACACACTTAGTGGCTAAACAATGATGACAGGACTTGTCTATGGAAGCAAGAGACATTCCAAAAGAAGGGCAAAATATGCAGCTTCCTTCCCCAAGGTCCAGAGTTTTCTCTTTTGCTTGTGGAACATGTATTGTTCATATACACATGAGTTTATTTCTGATCTATCAATATCTTTCATTTGATATATATTGCCAATTTTTATATCAGGAGCAGAATTTAAAAAAAATAATTGTAGCTTTGGAATAAGACTGGATATCATTACTTCATGTCTTAATGTTCATAATACAAGTTTATTCCTTTTTTTAAAGTTAGTTCGCTATTCTAGATTTTTGCTCCATATAGTTCGATTTTAGCTCCTTTATGTATTTTGATTTTAGCTTCTCAATTCCTATCAAAAAAAGAATTTCTGTTTAAATTTTAATTATATTTGATTTGAGAAATTGTGAGATTTTCCTAATATTGAATAAATCAGTAAATAAATATGGTAAAATCTCATTTGTTTATGCTTCCATTAATATCTTTCAGGAATATGTTCCATTTTTTACCATACAGGCTTGCATATTTTGTATATATCTTTAAGCATTTCATAATTATGATGAATTTATAACAGGTTTTTAACAATTTAACAGGCTATGATCTTTCTAGTAGTCATGTATGGATGTGAGAGTTGGACCATAAAGAAGGCAGAAAGCCTAAAAATTGATGCCTTTGCACTGTGGTGTTAGAGAAGACTCTTGAGAGTCACTTGGACTGCAAGGAGATCAAATCAGGCAATTCTAAAGGAAATCAACCCTAAATATTTATTGGAAGGACTGATGCTGAAAATGGACAGCTGATGTGAAGAGCCAACTCATTGGAAAAGACCCTGATGCTGTGAAAAATTGAAGGCAGAAGGAGAAGAGGGTGACAGAGAATAAGGTGGTTGGATGGAATCACCAATTCAATGGACATGAACTTGGCAAACTCCAGGAGATGATAAGGGATAGAATGGCCTGTCGTTCTGCAGTCCATGGGGTCGCAGAGATTCAGACATGACTTGTTGACTGAAGAGTAACAACAACATTTAACAATTTCATTTCTAATTTTTCATTTGTAGTATATAGAAATAAAAATTATTGTGTGTACTGATCTTTCCTTGACCATCCTAAACTCACCTTTTAATTCAATGCTTTTTTTTAATATAGCTTAGATTTCTACCTGTACAATCTCATCATGTACTAATAAATACAGTTTAAATTCCTTCTTTCCAATCTGGACTGTATGTTTTTTTCTTTGCCATATTGAATGCCACCTCCATTAAAATGTCAATATTATGGGAAAGAAGAGTCTTGCTTGCCTTTTCTTGAGTTAGTGAAAATGTTTTTGAGTTTTTAAGGATGATGGACAAAGAACAGTGCAGTCTCTCCATGATGTAAATAAAATTTCATAAATGTTAAAAATACAAAATTAAACAAAAAAGTGACAATTGTGAAGAGGATGAAAGTGAAAGTGAAGTCACTCAGTCGTGTCTGACTCTTTGCGACCCCATGAACTGTAACCCACCAGACTCCTCAGTCCATGGAATTTTCCAGGCAAGAGTACTGGAGTGGGTTGCTATTTCCTTCTCCAGGAGATCTTCCGGACCCAGGGATTGAACCCAAGTCTCCCACATTGCAGGCAGACGCTTTATCATCTGAGCCACCAGGGAAGATATTTGTATGCATATCATACATAAACAAATTGTTACATATCTTATTATATTTTTCCTAGAAATATTGACCAAATCATGGAATTTTGTCTTTTGTTTGCTACAAAGAGATGATCAAACCATGGCAATCAAACAATAGAATAAAAGTTATAGAATGTAATAAAATATTTTACAATAAAATATACAATACAGTACACATATATGCATGCATATAGTAAAAGATTTTTTACACACTCTTATGAACCAATATTAAAGAAGGTTATCCCATAACAAAGGCACAAAGCTAGTTCACCATAGAGTAGACCTCTTATGCAAAAGTACAAGAATAATCTGAACACAAATTTTAAAGAAATATTTTTGTTTTTCAGACAGATAAGGAAATGTAACTATTTTGTTTGATCAAAAACAAATTAGGAATCAAGTCCCAATAAAATATAAAAATATAACTCAAAGGTTCCATGGGAGAATCTCAAGAAATTTAACTTTTTTCCTCCAGCTTTATTGTGACAAAATTGACAGTTAATATGGTGTGAATTTAAAGTCTACAACATGTTGATTTGATGTATTTACATAGCTCAACATGGCTGCAATTTAGCACTAGCTAACAAGGAGGACTGGCATGCTGCAATTCATGGGGTCGCAAAGAGTCGAACATGACTGAGTGACTGAACTAACTAAACATTTTCACATTACATGATTGTCATTCCTTTTTCTGAGGTGAGAATATTTAAGGCTCACTCTCTTAGCAACTTTCAAGTATAGAATATTGTTAAAGACAATTAAGAAAACATATCTGGTTCAGAGAATACTTTGGCCACCTCATGCGAAGAACTGACTCATTGGAAAAGACCCTCCTGCTTAGAAAGATTGAACACAGGAGGAGAAGGGGACGTCAGAGCATGAGGTTGGTGGATGGCATCACTGGTGTGATGGACATGAGTTTGAGCAATCTCCTGGAGTTGCTGAGGGACAGGGGAGCCTGGTGTACTGCTGCCCATGGGGTAGCAAAGAGTCAGACATGACTGAGTGACTGAACTTGAATTTACAGAGAAATGGTCTGATTTTGATAAATACAATAAAATTGCTAGGTGTGCCGAGTCTAAAGACTTTCTAGGGCTCATATATAAAACCAAATTCACTGATAAGAACAGAGCAGGATCCTAAACTCTTCCACATGATAAGGGAGCATCTGAATTAATTCAGATAAATGGTGAATTCAAATCATTAACACTAAGCCTCCTAGAAACCACCATAAGTTTAATTTTAATCCATGCCTTAGAGGAGTATAGTGAATAAAAACAGAAGTATGTGCTTACATAAATCCACATGTACATGCACAAACATATGTAGACACTAGGAAATTTATTCTAATTGTTGGGAATAACAATAATCATTTGGGTCATCTTATTTTATTTTTTAACATAAATGTATTTATTGTAATTAGAGGTTAATTACTTTACAATATTGTATTGGTTTTGCCACGCATCAACATGAATCCACCACAGGTATATATGTGTTCCCCATCCTGAACCCCCCTGCCCTCCTCCCTCCTCGTACCATCTCACTCAACTCTCTTTATTTGTCCTTAGAGTGTCCTAACTCATTCTAAGGCATGGTGCTATTTACTTAATTATATTTGTAATTCATCCCTTCCCCTCAGAAAAGACAGATATTTTCCCCCTTTGGGTGCTGATTATATATAGCACATAGAAGTATGACCAGCCCTTAGAAGGCAATTTCTAAATATGTGCTGAACACTTCCATACATTTTATTCTTTTTAGAGACACACAGAGAACAGTCTGAAGCCCATCACCTAAATTATATGGTTCATATTGTACAGAAGCCTTAAGAGAAAGAATTGCATATTCTTTTCCACGTACTTTGTAGGGCGTGTTTTACATCCTTGTTCCTCAAACTGTAGATCAAGGGATTTAGCATGGGGATAATGAGAGTATAAAATATAGATGCCATTTTATCTGTGTCAAATGAATGGCTGGACTCTGGCTGCACATACATGAATATTAAAGCCCCATAGAACACTGTGACCACCGTCAGGTGAGACCCACAGGTAGAAAAAGCCTTGTGCCTGCCTTCCGCAGAACTCATCCTGAGAACGGATGCAAGAATAAGAAGGTAAGACACAAGAACTATCAGAAGAGAGAAAATCAAATTAAAACCTGCTGAGATAAGAATAATCAGTCCAATTTCATTTGCATTTGAGCAGAGCAAAGATAACAAGGGGAGACTGTCACAGTAGAAATGTCTGATGACATTATAGCCACAGAATGATGAGTCAAATATCTTTACAGCGATAAGAAGAGACTCAAACATGCTATAGAGATATGGCATTGCCACCAGCACCTGACATACCCTTTGCGACATGACCACTGGGTAGAGCAGAGGGTTACAGACGGCCACATAGCGGTCATAGGACATTGCTGCCAGAATAAAAAGCTCACTAATAATGAACACGAGAAAGAAAGTGAGCTGTGTAGCACAAAAGTAATAGGAGATTTTATCTGGATCCACCACAAAATTTACTAACATCTTGGGGCCCACGGTTGTTGAATAACCAAGATCCGTGAAAGCCAGGTGCCTGAGAAAGAAGTACATGGGTGTCTGCAGCCTGGAGTCCACCTTAGTGAGGATGACCATGCCCAAGTTGCCCACCACTGAGGTCACGTAGATGATGAGGAAGAGCCCAAACAATGGCGCTGCAGCTCAGGGCGGTCTGTGATTCCCATGAGGATGAATTCGCTCAGCACTGTTCCATTGTGTGGTTCCATCCAGGTTTATGAAGAAACCTATTCTGGGCAGACACAGCAGTAGAGTCAATAGGTTTTGTGTAAAATATCCTCTTAGACGTGTTAGCATGAAGTACTGGTAAGTAAGATAAATTTCCAGTTTAGAATATTTAAAGTAAGTCCACCTGTCTCACATTAAAATATACATAAGTAGAGACAGAAGGAGATATGAAGGTAGATCAGCTATTCTCAATTAGAGTGATTTACTCCCCAAAGAATATTTTTCCACTGTCTGGAGACATTTTAGCTGTCATAATTGACAGTTGAAATGCTATTGGCTTCTAATGTTTATAGGCCAGTTAAAGCACTCAATATCTTAACATATCAGATATGCAACCTGTAACAATATTGAGCCAGTAGTCACAATAGTATCTGGATTGACAAGCACTATAGTATAGGTATAGAAACAGACAATTCGAGATATGTAAATATAGATAACAAAGCAAAACCGAGAAGCTAAACAATCATACAACTCTTTAGGTATTATGGATAATTATCATACTATTCCTTAAAGTTCTATCTTTATTCTTTATAAGATATAATCACATAATGGCTTTTAAAAAATGCATCGACCCTAAGATACAGTTCAGTTCAGTTCAGTTGCTCAGTTGTGTCCAACTCTTTGTGACCCCATGGACTGCAGCATATCAGGCTTTCCTGTCCATCACCAACTCCTGGAGTTTACTCAAACTCGTGTCCATTGAGTCGGTGATGCCATCCAGCCATCTCATCCTCTGTCGTCCCCTTCTCCTCCTGCCTTCAGTCTTTCCCAGCATCAGGGTCTTTTCAAATGAGGCAGTTCTTTGCATCAGGTGGCCAAAGTATTGGAGTTTCAGCTTCAACATCAGTCCTTCCAATGAATATTTGGGAATGATTTCCTTTAGGATGGACTGGTCAGATCTCCTTGCAGTCCAAGGGACTCTCAAGAGTCTTTCCAACACCACAGTTCAAAAGTATCAATTCTTTGGCACTCAGCTTTCTTTACGGTCCAACTCTCACATCCATACATGACTACTGGAGAAACCATAGCCTTGACTAGACAGACCTTTGTTGGCAAAGTAATGTCCTTGCTTTTTAATATTCTGTCAAGGATATAATGCATATGCTAATTATACAATAAATTTTCAAACCAAAAATTCCCAAAATTCATATAACCCACTACTCAAAACATAGTCTATGAAAGATATTTTTCTTTCCGGATGTACTGACTCAAATTTAGCACACCTGATAGGTATGAATAAGTGTATGAATACAAAATGCATAATGGATCACAGTGGGAACTAAATTTGTTCATATGGTGAGTCATACCAGGACATGCTTGACTATGTATAGGTCATGGATGTTCATGTATAGGACATATATGTCTATAAATACAGTTTCTGCAGTGCCTTCATTTATGGTGAGAAAAGGGCAGCAGAGGATGAGATGGCTAGATAGCATCACCAACTCAGTGAACATGAATTTGAGCCAACTCCAAGAGAGAGTGAAGGAGAGGGAAGCATAGCATGCTGCAGCCCATGGGATCACAGAGTCAGACAGGATTTAGTGACTAAACAACAATAACAAAGGGTTAATCTGGGTCAATAGTGTAAATTCTCTAAAACTCTTTATTACCATATGTAATGGAAAACAGTGGGCACAGTTTTGAGGAAAGATACATGAAGAGTCAATAATTCAATGAGTCTATTGTACTGGAAATAGTTCTCAAATGTCAAAGGCATAGTTTTGGGGTTTGTTTGTTTTTAATGTTTATTTGTTTCTAATAGTGATAGTAACTTACCTGAGATTTTCTTCACCATATAAACACATTCTCTGGATTGTTGTTTTTTGTCTCTGTGACGGCTATAGTGATGGTTGAGTGAGGAACTGGTCAAGTAGGATGTAATACATGTAATTTATTTCAGTCCCCACTCCACCCCCTATCCCATAACTAAATGTAGACTCTGTGTCACAGATTAAAGTGAAACTTGGCAAATGTCACTGAAATATTGTGGATATTGGTAGCATATTGTTCCACATGCAATATTATTTTTACCTGTGATGAAGTTTTTGTGTTGACTTCTTCCTGTATTTCTTACATGGCTGTGAGAACAATATATAGATTCCCTTACCTTTGAGACTCTCCCTGAGGAGATGTCAAGCAATTTGCTGATTAGCCCTAATGCCTAGGAGGACACAGCAAAATGTCTGGAGGTCTTTCAGTAACTGTTAAGGGCAATTTACATTCACCAGTGAGTAAATTCAGTACTTATTTAACTCCTATTTCTCACTCCTAGTTAACCTCCCACTTTTAGCACATGGGGCTCTTGATTCAAATGATGCATTAATACATTTAGGAAAGGCCCATTCCTACAATGGTCTTCTCCAAGGGGTGACCTGGTAGAGAAATGTCAAAATTATTTTTTAATATATCATTTTTTAATTAAAAGGAGTTAAACTTACACATTAGGTAAGTGTGACCTGTTACTCCCTTGAGTCAGTGGGTCTTGCTGTTTTCCTCACTCCTGAGGCAGACACTCGCTGCTCATTTTCCTCATTTCAGAGTTAGTTGCCATCTTCATTTGTTTCATTCTGTCCAACTCCAATTCCTACTCCAATTTTCTTTCCCATCTATGCCACAGTCATCAAGACAGTATGGTACTGGCACAAAGACAGAAATATAGATCAATGGAACAAAATAGAAAGCCCAGAGATAAATCCACACACCTATGGACAGCTTATCTTCGACAAAGGAGGCAAGAATATACAGTGGATTAAAGACAATCTTTTTAACAAGTGGTGCTGGGAAAACTGGACAACCACTTGTAAAAGAATGAAATTAGATCACTTTCTAACCCCATACACAAAAATAAACTCAAAATGGATTAAAGATCTAAACGTAAGACAAGAAACTATAAAACTCCTAGAGGAGAACATAGGCAAAACACTCTCTGACATAAATCACAGCAGGATCCTCTATGACCCACCTCCTAGAATATGGAAATAAAAGCAAAAATAAACAAATGGGATCTAATTAAAATTAAAAGCTTCTGCACAACAAAGGAAACTATAAGCAAGGTGAAAAGACAGCCTTCTGAATGGGAGAAAATAATAACAAATGAAACAACAGACAAACAACTAATCCATCTATGAACATTTTATACTATGAGCTCAGTATGTCTTATAATGTGTTCAGATCTTTGATTTCTTTAACCAGCATACTTTTCAACATACATGTCCTGCACATTTTCTGAGTTTATTATTTCGTTACCCTTTGTATTGTACATGGCATATGTATATGTGTATATACGCATGCGTGTTTACATAACCAGTTGTTTTGGTTGTATCTGACAATTTCCGGCTGTATGGATTGTAGCCCACCTCTGTCCATGGGGTTTTCCTGGTGAGAATACTGGACTGGGTTGCCATTTCCTCCTCCAGGGTATCTTCCCAACCCAGCAATCAAACCCATGTTTCCTGCATTGCAGGCAGATTCTTTACCATTGTGCCACCTGGAAAGTCACAAATATGCATATTTTCGGTCCCTGAATGGTATGTATTATATCAATATATTCATATATACATATGCATTGACAAGATATTTGCTTGTTGAGTTTGTATGCTTTTATCTTGTTGAACTCACAATTGTGAGGGGATTCCTAAACTCACATTTATGATAGGGTTCCTTGAGGTTTTCTGTTAGAAAAACAGGTCCTTTGCAGTTATGAAAGAATCTAATTTCTTTCTTTTTCCACACTGTATGCCTTGTATGACATTTTTTGTTAATTTCTGACATTTCTTGTTTGATCTGCTTTGTACAAATATAAATGAACCTTCATTTTAAAATGTTTTTGCAACTAAACTTTAAATTATCTGATCTTTTAAGTCTGGCATCCTTTACTCTGCTTAATAATTTTGAGAGTTGTATTTTTGTGTGTACTAACAATTCATTACTCTTTACAGCAGCATGGAATTCACTTGTCACGATTTACTTATTCATCCTCAGTGGAGGAACATTTAATTGTTCCCAAGGGCTGACTAATATAAATAAAGCTTCTGTTAACATTTGCATATAAAGAAATCTGCTCTCCTGGTTAAGTACAAGGCAGTGAAATGGATAAATATTATGTTAGAGGTGAGATATGTTTAAAGTTTTAAGACAATATTTTTTTTGTATTTTTATTGAAGCATAATTTATTTACAATGCTGTGTTAGTTTTGGGTGTATAGCAAAATGATTCAATCATATATAAACTTTTTTTTCATCTTCTTTTCCTTTAAAGGCTATTACAAAACATTGAGTATAGTTTTCTGTACTATACAATAGGTACCTATGGCTATCTATTTCATACATAGTGTGTGTTTATGTCAATCCCAGACTCCTAAACTGTTCCCTTTTTCCCCAGTCAGGTAACCATTAGTATCACTTCTATGTCTGAGGGTCTATCTCCATTCTATATACAGTTTCAACTGCAACACTTTTTTCATGTTTCACGTGTAAGTGACATCGTACAACATTTGTCTTTCTCAGCCTGGCTTATTTCATTGAGTATGATTGTCTCTAGCTCCATCCATGTTGCTGCAAATGCCATTGCTTCATTCACTGTTACTCATTTTATGGCTGAGTACTATTACATTCTATAAATATATCACACTTTTTATCTGTTAGAGGACAAATTAGGTTGCCTCCATGTTTTCACTATTGTAAATAGAGCTGCAAAGCACACTGGGGCATATCTTTTTGAATTATTGTTTTCTCTGGTTATATAACCAGCAGTGGGATAACAGGATCATATGAAAATTTTCACAGAACTAGAACAAGAAATTTTTAACTTTGTATAGTAAAAAAAGATCCTGGGGTGGTCCTAAGATGGTGGAGGAATAGGATGGGGAGACCACTTTCTCCCCCACAAATTCACTGAAAGAACATTTGACCACTGAGCAAATTCCACAGAACAACTTCTGAATGCTGGCAGAGGACATCAGGCACCCAGAAAAGCAGCCCATTATCTTCAAAAGGAGGTAGGACAAAATATAAAAGATAAAAGAGACACAAAAGAGGTAGGGATGGAGATCTGTCCCTGGATTGGAGTCTTAAAGAAGAGAGAAGTTATCCAAGTGCACCAGCCCCAAGCATCCTGTATCATGCAATGAACCTGGACTGGTGATTCGTTTCACATATGATATTATACATGTTTCAATGGTATGGGGAGGGAAGTGGAAAGGGGTTCAGCAGGGGCAACACGTGTACACTCCTGGCAGATTCATATTGATATATGGCAAAACCAATACAATATTTTAAAGTAACTAGCCTCCAATTAAAATAAATAAATTTATATTTAAAAAAAAAGAAGAAAAAAAAAAAGAGAGAGAGAGAAGTTTCCAAACACCAGGAAACACTCTCTCTGGCGGGTCTGTGGTGAGCCTTGGAATCTCAGAGGGCAAAATAACTGGGAGGAAAATTAAATAAATAATTAAAACCCACACGTTACATGCCCAACAGCAACTCCCAGCAGTGTAACAGCCCCGATGCTCGCATCCCTCACTAGCAAGTGGGAGAGGGACAGGGAGGAACGGGCAGCAGGATAAGGACCAGGCCTGAATGTTCTGAGGGCAATCTGAGGGAACTAGCTCGAGATAGCAAACTAGACTGTGGGATAGCTATCCAGCAAAAAGCCCTAACTATTTATGTCAGAGACTGTTTTGCCTATGTTCTCCTTTGGGAGTCTTATAGTTTCTGGTCTTACGTTTATATCTTTAATCCATTTTGAGTTTATTTTTGTGTATGAGGTGGATGAAACTGGAGCCTATTATACAGAGTGAAGTAAGCCAGAAAGGAAAACACCAATACAGTATACTTACACATCTATATGGAATTTAGAAAGATGGTAAGATAACCCTGTATGTGAGACAACAAAACAGACACAGATGTATAGAACAGGCTTTTAGGCTCTGTGGGAGAGGGAAAGGGTGGGATGATTTGGGAGAATGGCATTGAAACATGTTTATAATCATACATGAAATGAATCGCCAGTCCAGATTCGATGCATGATACTGGATGCTTGGGCTGGTGCACTGAGATGACCCAGAGGGATGGTACGGGGGGGGGGGAGGGGGATTCAGGATGGGGAACACGTGTATACCTGTGGTAGATTCATGTTGTTGTATGGCAAAACCAATACAATATTATAAAGTAATTAACCTCCAATTAAATAAATTTATAGTTAAAAAAAAAAAAGTCCTAGCCACTACCAGTCAAGCTCACAGAACAAAGGACTGAGCAGACCTAGCCGGCTGCAGACCAGCCAATCCCCCACTGGAGACAGGAAGGTGAGGGCAGCCAGAGCTGGAAGGGGGCAATTGTGGCCCCAGAAAGGATTCCTCTACCAAACTGCAAGCAGACTTCGTTGCTAACCAAGGCTTCTTGGGATTCTGAATGGTCACATCCGCCAGGAGAGTTGTAGCCAGAGATCAGCTTCCCAGAAGAGAGAAGGCACACCTGTTGTACACCCAGAAAACCGAGCGGCTGGGACAGGGGAGGGGATAAGTCACAGCCTTCAACTGGGGGTGACTATGTGCGCCAAGGACCTGGTCTCCTGAGCTGCTCAGATCTGGCACGGGTGCAAAACGCAGGCCCAAGAGAGTCTGCGACTTTGTGGAGTAACCAAGAACCTGAACCTGAGTGGCTTAGACCTGGGATGTGCATTCAAACCAGGGCCCATATCAGACAGTTCCTGGCAGAGTAACCTAGAGTCTGAGCAGTGTAGACTGCGAAAGCACACATGCCATGAGCGGGGACAAACCCAGTGTGGCTGAATCACAGTGAACACACGCCAGTGATATTTGTTTGCAGTGTTCCTCCCTCCCCAAAGCACAACTGAACAAGCGAGCCTACAAAAGAGTGACCACCACCACGTCCCTTGTGTCAGGGCGGAAATCAGACACTGAAGAGACCAGCAAACAGAAGAAGCTAAAATAAACAGAGGGAACCACTTTATAAGCGACAGGAGCGATAGATTAAAACCCTGTAGTTGGCACCGACTACATAGGAAGGGGCCTATAAAGCATGAGAAGTACAAGCCAGACCAGGAACTATCTGAAAATGAACTGACCCCACACTGTCTGCAACAGCTCCAGAGAAAGTCTTAGATATGTTTTTACTATTATCATTTTTTAATTAAAAAATTATTTTATTTTATTTTTCTTTGTTATTTTTAAGTCCCCATACTCCTTTAATTTTCACTTTCATAACCTATTACCTTACAAAAAAAAAAAAAAAAAAGACCCTATTTTTAAAGCAAACTTCATATATATATCTTTTATAATTTCTGTAACTTTTTTTTTGTTTGTTTGTTTGTTTTTGGGGGCTGTTTTGTTTTTGTTTTTAATATTGTATTTTTGAGAATCTAACCTCTACTAAGGATTTTTAATTTTTGCTTTTTGGTATATGTTATCAACTTTATACCTTTAAGAACCCAAGTTTCAGTATCCATTTTCACTTGGGAACAAGATCACTGGCCTGATTGCTCTCTCTCTCCTTCTGACTCTCCTTTTTCTCCACCAGGTCGCCTCTATCTCCCCCCTCCCCCTTTTCTTTTCTTCTCTACCCAACTCTGTGGATCTTTTTGCGTGTTGCGGGCTGTGGAGAACACCTAAGGAACCGATTACCGGCTGGATCTCTCTCTCTCTTCTTTTGATTCCCCCTTCTATCCTCCTGGCCACCTCTATCTCCTTCCTCCCTCTTTTCTTCTCTGTGTAACTCTGTGAACATCTCTGAGGGATTCAGACTGTGAGAGAACATAGGGAAGTGATTACTGGCTAGCTTGCTCTCTCCCCTTTGATTCCCCTTCTCCTCCTGGTCAGTCCTATCTCCCTCAACCCTCTTCTCTTCTCCATGTTCAGTTCAGTCCAGTTCAGTCATTCACTTGGGTCCAACTCTTTGCAAACCCATGAACTGCAGCATGTCAGGCCTCTCTGTCCATCATCAACTCCTGGAGTTCACTGAAACTCCCATCCACTGAGTTGATGATACCATCCAGCCATCTCATCCTCGGTCATCCCCTTCTCCTCCTGCCCCCAATCCCTCCCGGCATCAGGGTCTTTTCCAATGAGTCAACTCTTCACATGAGGTGGCCAAAGTACTGGAGTTTCAGCTTTAGCATCATTCCTTCCAAAGAACACTCAGGACTGATCTCCTTAGAATGGACTGGTTGGATCTTGCAGTCCAAGGGACTCTCAAGAGTCTTCTCCAACACCACAGTTCAAAAGCATCAATTCTTCTGCACTCAGCTTTCTTCACAATCCAATTCTCACATCCATACATGACCACAGGAAAAACCATAGCTTTGACTAGACGGACTTTTGTTGGCAAAGTAATGTCTCTGCTTTTGAATATACTATCTAGGCTGGTCATAATTTTCCTTCCAAAGAGTAAGCATCTTTTAGTTTCATGGCTGCAGTAACAACCATCTGCAGTGATTTTGGAGCCCAGAAAAATAAAGTCTGACACTGTTTCCACTATTTCCCCATCTATTTCCCATGAAGTGATGGGACTGGATTCCATGATCTTAGTTTTCTGAATGTTGAGCTTTAAGCCAACTTTTTCACTCTCCTCTTTCACTTTTATCAAGAGGCTTTTCAATTCCTCTTCACTTTCTGCCATAAGGGTGGTGTCATCTGCATATCTGAGGTTATTGATATTCTCCTGGCATTCTTGATTCCAGCTTGTGCTTCTTCTATCCTAGGGTTTCTCATGATGTACTCTGCATAGAAGTTAAATAAGCAGGGTGACAATATACAGCCTTGACGTACTCCTTTTCCTATTTGGAACCAGTCTGTTGTTCCATGTCCAGTTCTAACTGTTGCTTCCTGACCTGCATACAGATTTCTCAAGAGGCAGGTCAGGTGGTCTGGTATTCCCATCTCTTTCAGAATTTTCCACAGTTTATTGTGATCCACACAGTCAAAGGCTTTGGCATAGTCAATAAAGCAGAAATAGATGTTTTTCTGGAACTCTCTTGCTTTTTCCATGGTCCAGTGGATGCTGGCAATTTGATCTCTGGTTCCTCTGCCTTTTCTAAAACCAGCTTGAACATCAGGAAGTTCAGGGTTCAGGTATTGCTGAACCCTGGCATGGAGAATTTTGAACATTACTTTACTAGTGTGTGAGATGAGTGCAATTGTGCAGTAGTTTGAGCATTCTTTGGCATTGCCTTTCTTTGAGATTGGAAAACTGACCTTTTCCAGTCCTGTGGCCACTGCTGAGTTTTCCAAATTTGCTGACATATTGAGTGCAATACTTTCACAGCGTCATCTTTCAGGATTTGAAATAGCTCAACTGAAATTCCATCACTTCCACTAGCTTTCTTCATAGTGATGCTTCTCCATGTAACTCTGTGTAACTATCTGGATGTCCCTCACTGTGGATAAACTTTTCATCTTCAACCTAAATTTGTGATCATTGGTGCTGTGTAGATGGAGAAGTCTTGAGGCTGCTGTAAGAATAAAACTGAAAACCAGAGGCAGGAGAGTTAAGTCCAAATCCTGAGAACACCAGAGAACTCCTGAATCCAGGGAACATTAATCAATAGAAGCTCATCAAACGCCTCCATACCTACACTGAAACCAAGCACCACCCAAGGGCCAACAAATTCCAGAGCAAGATGTATGACACAAAATCTCTAGAAATGTAGGAACATAACCCCGAGCCTCAATATACAGGCTGCTCAAGGTCACACCAAACCAAGCCCACTGACATCTCAAAACTTACTACTAGATACTTCATTGCACTACAGAAAGAAGAAATCCAGCCCCATCCACCAGAACACCCACACAAGCTCCCTTTACCAGAAAGCCTTGACAAGCCACTCGTCCAACCCCACCCACAGTGAGGAACCTCCACAATAAAGAGGAACCACCAACTCCAGAATACAGAAAGGCTACCCCAAACACAGCAATATAAACAAAATGAAAAGGCAGAGAAATAGCCATCAGGTAAAGGAACAGATAAATGCCCACCAAACCAAAGAAAAGAGGAAGAGTAGGAAATCTATCTGATAAAGAATTCCAAATAATGATAGTGAAAATGATCCAAAATCTTGAAATCAAAATGGAGTTACAGATAAATAGCCTCAAGACAAGGATCAAGAAGATGCAAGAAAGGTTTAAAAAGGTCTGGAAGAAATAAAAAAGAGTCAATATAAATGAATAATGCAATAAATGAGATAAAAAACATTCTGGAGGGAACCAAGAGTAGAAAATGGAAGCAGAAGATAGGATAAGTGAGGTAGAAGATAGAATGGTAGAAATAAATGAAACAGAGAGGAGAAAAGAATTAAAAGAAATGAGGACAACCTCAGAGACTTCTGGGACAATTTTAAACACCCCAACATTTGAATCATAGGAGTCCCAGAAGAAGAAAACAAAAAGAAAGACCATGAGAAAATACTTGAGTAGATGATAGTTGAAAACTTCCCTAAAATGGGGAAGGAAATAATCATCCAAGTCCAAGAAACCCAGAGTCTCAAACAGGATAAATGCAAGGCAAAACACCCCAAGACACATATTAATCAAATTAACAAAGATCAAACACAAATATTAAAAGCAGCAAGGGAAAAACAACAAATAACACACAAGGGGGTTCTCATAAGGATAACAGCTGATCTTTTAATAGAAACTCTTCAGGCCAGGAGAGAATGGCAGGACATACTTAAAGTGATGAAAGAAAATAACCTACAGCTCAGATTACTGTACCCAACAAGGATCTCACCCTAACCATTCAAATATGAAGGAGAAATCAAAAGCTTTACAGACAAGCAAAAGCTGAGAGAATTCAGCACCACCAAACCAGCTCTGCATCAAATGCTAAAGGATCTTCTCTAGAGAGGAAACACAGAAAGGGTGTATAAACTCGAACCCAAAACAATAAAGTAAATGGCAAGGAGATTATACTTATCAATAATTACTGTAAATGTAAATGGGTTGAATAACCCAACCAAAAGACAAGGACTGGCTGAATGTATACAAAAACAAGACCTCTATGTATGTTCTCTACAAGAGACCCACCTTGAAACAAGGAACACATACGGACTGAAAGTGAAGGGCTGGAAAAGGATATTCTGTGCAAATAGAAACCAAAACAAAGCAGGAGTAGCAATACTCATATCAAATAAAATAGACTTTAAAACAAAGGCTGTAAAAGAGACAAAGAAGGACACTACATAATGATCAAAAGATCAATCCAAGAAGAAGATATAACAATTATAAATATATATGCACTTAGCATAGGAGCACCACAATATGTAAGACAAATGCTAACAACTATGAAAGGGGAAATTAACAGTAACACAATAATAGTGGGAGACTTTAATACCCCACTCACATATATGGACAGATCAACTAAACAGAAAATTAGCAAGGAAACACAAACTTTAAATGATACAATAGACTGGTTAGACCTAATTGATATCTATAGGACATTTCACCCCAAAACAATGAATTTCACCTTTTTCTCAAGTACACGCAGAACCTTCTCCAGGATAGATCACATCCTAGGCCATAAATCTAGCCTTGATAAATTAAAAAATTTGAAATCATTCCAAGCATCTTTTCTGACCACAGTGCAGTAAGATTAGATGTCAATTATAGGATAAAAAAACTATTAAAAATTCCAACATATGAAGGCTGAACAACACGCTGCTGAATAACCAACAAATCACAGAAGAAATCAAAAAAGAAATCAAAATATGCATAGAAACAAATGATAATGAAAACACAACAACCCAAAACCTATGGGATGCTGTAAAAGCAATACTAAGGGGAAGGTTCATAGCAATGCAGGCTTACCTAAAGAAACAAGAAAAAAGTCAAATAAATAGCCTAAATCTACACCTAAAACAACTTAAAAAGGAAGAAATTATGAACCCCAGGGTTAGTAGAAGGAAGAAATTAATGCAAAAAAATTAGGGAAGAAATAAATGCAAAAGAAACAAAAGAGACCATAGCAAAAATCAACAAAACCAAAAGCTGGTTCTTTGAGAAGATAAATAAAAATGATAAACCATTAGCCAGACTAATCAAGAAACAAAGGGAGAAAAATCAAATCAACAAAATTAGAAGTGAAAATGGAGAGATCATAACAGACAGCACAGAAAATCAAAGGATCATAAGGGACTATTATCAGCAACTATATGCAAATAAAATGGACAACTTGGAAGAATGGACAAATTCTTAGAAATGTACAACTTTCCAAAATTGAACCTGGAAAAAATAGAAAATCTTAACAGACCCATCAATAGCACAGAAATTGAAACTGTAATCAGAAAATCTTCCAACAAACAAAAGCCTAGGACCATACGTTTACACAGCTGAATTCTACCAAAAATTTCAAGAGCTAACACCTATCCTACTCAAACTCTTCCAGAAAATTGCAGAGGAAGGTAAACTTCCAAATTCATTCCATGAGGCCACCATCACCCTAGTATACATCTGAATCAGTTCTAATGAGGTGGATGAAACTGGAGCCTATTATACAGAGTGAAGTAAGCCAGAAATAAAAACACTAATACAGTATACTAACACATATATATGGAATTTAGAAAGAAGGAAACAATAACCCTGTATGTGAGACAAAAAAAGAGACACAGATGTATAGAACAGTTTTTTGGACTCTGTGGGAGAAGGCGAGGATGGGATGATATGGGAGAATGGCATTGAAACATGTAAAATATCATACCTGAAATGAATCACCAGTCCAGGTTTGATGCATGATACAGGGTGCTTGCACTGGGATGACCGAGAGGGATGGGATGGGGAGGGAGGTGGGAGGGGGATTCAGGATGGAGAATACATGTATACTCATGGCAGATTAAAGACAATGTATGGTGAAACCAATACAATATTGTAAAGTAAAATAAATACATAAATTAATTATTTTTTAAAAAAGAAATTAAAGAGGAAAAAAGATCCTGAATAAACAAAGTAACCCTGAGAAAGAAAAAAAGGAACTGAAGGTATCATAGTATCAGTCTTCAGAAATTACTACTAAACTACAGTAATAAAACAGTATGGTGAAGAAACACAAGCTGGAATCAAGATTGCTGGGAGAAATATCAATAACCTCAGATATGCAGATGACACCACCCTTAAGGCAGAAAGTGAAGAGGAACTAAAGAGCTTCTTGATGAAAGTGAAAGAGGAGAGAGAAAAAGTTGGCTTAAAACTCAACATTCAGAAAACGAAATCATGGCATCCAGTCCCGTCACTTCATGGGAAATAGATGGGGAAACAGTGGAAACAGTGTCAGACTTTATTTTTATGGGCTCCAAAATCACTGAAGATGGTGACTACAGCCATGAAATTAAAAGACACTTACTCCTTGGAAGAAAAGTTATAACCAACCTAGATAGCATATTGAAAAGCAGAGATACTACTTTGCCAACTAAGGTCCGTCTAGTCAAGGCTATGGTTTTTCCAGTAGTCATATATGGATGTGAGAGTTGGATTGTGAAGAAAGCTGAGCACTGAAGAATTGATGCTTTTGAACTGTGGTGTTGGAGAAGACTCTTGAGAGTCCCTTGGACTGCAAGGAGATCCAGCCAGTCCATTCTGAAGGAGATCAGCCCTGGGATTTCTTTGGAAGGAATGATACTAAAGCTGAAACTCCACCTCATGCGAAGAGTTGACTCATTGGAAAAGACCCTGATGCTGGGAGGGATTGGGGGCAGGAGGAGAAGGGGATGACCGATGATGAGATGGCTGGATGCCATCACTGACTCAATGGGCGTGGGTCTGGGTGAACTCCGGGAGTTGGTGATAGACAGGGAGGCCTGGCGTGCTGCGATTCATGGGGTCTCAAAGAGTCAGATACGACTGAGCGACTGAACTGAACTGAACTGACAGGCACAAAACCAGATCTAGATCAAAGAATAGATCAAAGGGAAAGGACAGAAAACACAGAAATAAACCTGCATAGAATGGGGAGAAAACAGTTTCTTCATTAAATGCTGGTGTGAAAACTCGACAGGTGTCTGTAAAAAAATTAAGACTAGAGCATTCTTTTACACAATACATAAAAATAAACTCAAATAGGATTAAACACCTAAATGTAAGGCTGGATACTATACAATCATTAGTGGAAAACATAGGCAGAACACTCAATGACAAAAAAAGTACAGCGATATATTTTTGGATTCATCTAGATAACGGAAATAAAAATAATGAAATAAAATGAACATTAACAAATGGGACCTAAAGCTTTAGAAACTTTTGCCCAAAAAATGAAACTATAGCCAAACAAAAAGACAACATACAAAATGAGAGAAAATATTTGCAAACAATGCAACCAACAAAGGATTAATTTCCAAACCACACAAACAGCTTATAAGTTGTGTGTGTGTGTGTGTGTGTGTGTGTGTGTGTGTGTGTGAGTGAAGTTGCTTTAGCTGTGTCCAACTAGGCAAGAATCCTGGAGTGTATTTCAGTTCAGTCACTCAGTCATGTCCGACTGTTTGTGACCCATGGACTGCAGCATGCCAGGCTTTCTGTCCCTCATCAACTCCCAGAGCTTGCTCAAACTTTTATGTCCATCGAGTCAGAGTGGGGCCATCCAACCATCTCATCCTCTGTCATTCCCTTCTCCTCCCACCTTCAATGTTTCCCAGCATCAGGGTCTTTTCCAAAGAGTCAGTTCTTGGCATCAGATGGCCAAAGTACTGGAGTTTCAGTTTCAGCATCAGTCCTTCCAATGAATATTCAGGACGGATTTTCTAGGACTTCCCAAGTAAACTGGTTTGGGCTTCCCTGTGGCTTACCTGATAAAGAATCTGCCTGCATTGCAAGAGACTTGTGTTTGATTCCTATGTTGGGAAGATTCCCTGGAGAAGAGAAAGGCTACCCACTCCAGTATTCTGACCTAGAGAATTCCATGGACTCTCTCTCTCTCTCTCTCTCTCTCTCTATATATATATATATATATATATCCCAATATAAATGGACAGACGATCTAAATAGGTATTTCTTAAAAAAGATATACAGATGGCCAATGGGCACATAAAATCATGCTCAACTTTGCTGATTATTAGAAAAAGGCAAATCAAAACTAGAATGAGATACCATCTCACACACAGTCATCATCAAAATAGCTACAAACAATAAATGCTGAAGAGGGTGTGGAGAAAAGAGAACCCTTCCACATTGTTGATAGAAATGAAATTGGTATGGCCAATATAAAGAACAGTATGGAGGTTCCTCAAAAAACTAAAAATAGAGCTACTATATGCTGCTTAGAAAAAAAAAAAAAACTTAAATGGATTTAAAATATTTATGCCATTTTATTTTCTAATAAATATGTATAAGTTTAGGTTTCTCCAAATACTCACAAACTACTAGATATTCTAGCTGATATACAGTGTTATCTACTTGAAATCTAAATTGAAAGTATTCAGTATGTAATGACACTGAGCTGCTTTTTATGGTATATAGCATTTCCAGATTTTTACATTTTTATGTTCTATGGAAGATAGAATATTTTCTGATATACTATGTATCAAATAATGTGATTAAGTTTTAAATGAATGGAAAATATCCAAATCTGTAACTCAGTATTTTTTTTTGGGGGGGGTGTATAATCTGAGGGATAATCAAATGTACTCTAACATGTATTCTAGGAGTGGGATATTAGGTTATGTTTATTCACAGTTTACCTTCTCAAATCCATGTGCTGTTAGCGTTCTTGTGTATTTCTGCTCATTATACATAATTTCAGATGCACACATTTTTATGTTTATATATGAATAGATGAGATATATATATATACTTATTAATAATTTAAAATGATATATGAAATATTAGTAATAATTATCCTCATCTGACTATTTTTATAAATTATTTTTATTCAAATTAAATTTGTTCATTGATTATTTTATTTCCTGATGATGTACATCGAAGACAATCCAGTATCTCTATGATGTAAATTAATCTATTGAATGTTAAAAAGTAATTGAAATAAGCAAAAAAGAAATTAGGAAAGTTAAAGACAGTTATGGAAGAAGTATGTTTAAAGGACATGACAGACATAGATTACAGAATATTGCACCACACTTTCACTAGAAATATCACCATTCAAATCATAGAATCATCTCATGCTGCTTTCTCCAAGTAAGATCATCAAATGCATATAGTCAAACAATGTCTCTTAATCAAAACACGATACACATTTTAAGCAAATTTGTGGAAAATGAGCCAAATGAAAGAGAGGCAAGACCCTTATTTGTCATAGAGTAGACTTAATATGTAAGGAGACAAAAAAACTAGAATATGTTCATTTTTTAGTGTGTTCAGAGCACTCAGTTTAACTTGTGCACAGAAGTCAATCTCTAAATATATGTTGAAATCATTTATCCTGCATTTGCCTCTGAGAAAACTTATAAAAAATTTCAATGTCCATAGCCTCATTCAAGGAACCACATAGCAAAATGAACTTAAGAAAAGATATTACATAGTTTTTTCCATAGTCTATGAACAGCATATTTTACATCTTTGTTCCTCAAGCTGTAGATCAAGGGATTTAACATGGGGGTAATTAGCGTGTAAAATATAGATGCCACTTTATCAGCATCAAAAGAATGGCTGGACTCTGGTTGAACATACATGAATATCAAAGTCCCATAGAACACTGTAACCACGGTCAAGTGGGATCCACATATAGAGAAAGCCCTGTGCCTTCCTTTATCAGAGTTCATCCTGAGAATAGCTGTAAGAATAAGCAGGTAAGACACAAGAACTATTAGCAGGGTTGAAATTAAATTAAAACTTGCAAAGATCAGAATAATCAGTTCAATTTCATGTGTATTTGAACAAAGCAAAGATATCAAACGGAGACCGTCACAGTAGAAATGTCTGATGACATTGTAGCCACAGAAGGATAAATTAAAAATCTTTAGAGTGATTATAAGAGACACGAATGTGCTATAGAGGTAGGAGATTGCCACCAGTATCCGACACACCCTTTGTGACATGATGACTGTGTAAAGCAGGGGTTGACAGATGGCCACAAAGCGGTCATAGGACATAGCCGCCAGAATAAAAAGCTCACTAATAATGAACACAATGTAGAAAGCTCCCTGAATGGCACAAAAATTGTAGAAGATTTTATTTTGATCCACAAGAAAATTTACCAACATTTTGGGGCCCACAGTTGTTGAATAGCCCAGATCAGTAAGAGCCAGGTGCCTGAGAAAGAAGTACATGGGTGTCTGCAGCCTGGAGTCCACCTTAGTGAGGATGACCATGCCCAAGTTGCCCACCACTGAGGTCATGTAGATGATGAGAAGAGCCCAAACAATGGAGCCTGCAGCTCAGGGCGGTCTGTGATTCCTATGAGGATGAACTCACTCAGCACTGTTCGATTGAGCTTTTCCATCAAGGTTTATCAGAAAACCTATTCCGGATAAAGATATCAGCATAGTCAGTAGCTGTCATATAGTATCATCTGGTAGGGTTTAGTACCCAAAGCTAGTACTGCTAAGTCACTTCAGTCGTGTCCAACCCTGTGTGGCCCCATAGACGGCAGCCCACCAGGCTCCCCCATCCCTGGGATTCTCCAGGCAAGAACACTGGAGTGGGTTGCCATTTCCTTCTCCAGTACAAATATGACAAATTTGAATTTCTAATTCATGGTATTTTAAAATAATCTTAACTGCCACGCTAAATATACATAACAATGAAATGATAGATAGATGATAGACAATCAGTGATGATAGAGATGGGGTGGCAATAGAAATAAATCAATGATTTTTCAACTGGTGAAAAGCTGTCCTTCAAATAACCTTGATAATCTTTTGAGAGATTTGGATGCAGGAATTGCAGATATTGGAGAGAGGCTACTGCTGGCATGTAATGGTTAGAGTCTAGTGATGCTGCTGGAATGAACCACTCCCCCATCAGCATAAAAAACAGAAATTTACCAAACCCAAAATGTCAATAGGGCCAAGATTCACAAAGACTTTTATAGATAGATATAAATAGATACAAAGATATAGAAGGTGAAAATGAAAAAAAAAAAAACAGTTAATACTTTATATATTAATTTTACAGATGATTATTCAACTTTTAGTATATCATTTATATAATGATAACATAATTGGGGCATTCCAGGTGGCTCACTTGTAAAGAATCTTTCTGCTAGTGCAAGAGACATAGTTCGATCCTTGGGTTGAGAAGAACCCCTGGAGAAGAAAATGACAATCCCCTCTAGTATTTTTGCCTGGTAAATCCTGAGGACAGAAAAGCCTTGCTGGGCTATAGTCCGTAGGGTTGCAAAAGATTAAGGCATGACAGTAACTAAAAATCATAATAACATACTTACATTATCACATAACAGTCCCTGATGGCTCAGATGGTAAAGAATCTGCTTGCAATGTGGAATCCTTGGGCCACGAAGATTCCATGGAGAAAGAAATGGTTACTCACTCTAATGTTCTTGCCCGGAGAATTCCATGGACAGAAGCTACAGACTAAGGGAGGGGCCGCAGAGTCAGACGCAACTGAACGACTAACACTAACTAACTAATATGTTAGTTACGTAAAAAAAACTGAACCCAAATTTTAATACTCTATGGAAATATTAAAGCAGTTTATAGTAAAAGTCATGTGAGACCCTTTGTGAATGCAGATGGTGCAGGATGAAGCAATTAACACTGTTGATACAGAACATAAGCTTTCAAAAGGAAACTAACAGATTGTAGTAGAAACTACTTGTATATATTATGGGAAATACTCCAGGAAATAGACATGGATAGATAGAGTCAGCCATACATACAGTTGTGGTATATATATGAAGGCATACTTTGGAAAAAAAATGATATAACTAATCTTACTCTATTTTTCCATACTAGAAAAATCAACTCTTCCTTTTTTGCAGAGTTTCTGGGAAAATAGATGAGAATTAAATGTTTCAGTGTGTCAGTAGTATTTGGAAATATGCCTCAAATATCATGTACTTAGTGTGTTCTTAGTGTGTTTGTTTGGAGGTTGATTATCTGATTATTATTTTTAAGACTATGCATTTTGAGAAAAATATATGTATTTGTTTCAGATTCTCCTGGAAACTGAACATGTTATATATCATAATATCACCATAAACCTGAATACTTGAGAGATTCCTAACCACCAAAAATGTTTTTTCATGTCAATGTAAAGTAGAAATGCCCATCTTTGCTTATTAAAATATCAGAAAAAAATAAAATTTACAGTTTTTTTTTTTTAATTTGTGTTGATTCCCTGGTAGCTTAGCTGGTAAATAAGCTGCCTGCAATATAGGAGTCCCTGGTTTGAATCCTGGCTCAGGAAGATCTGTTGGAGAAGGAGTAGGCTCCCACTCCTGTGTTCTTGGGCTTCCCTTGTGGCTCAGCTGGTAAAGAATCCACCTGCAATGCACGAGACTTGGGTTCAGTCCCTGGGTTGGGAAGATCTCCTGGAGAAGGGAAAGGCTACCCACTCCAGTATTCTGGTCTCGAGAATTCCATGGAGTGTATAGTCCATGGCATCCCAAAGAGTCAGATATGACTGAGCAACTTTCACTATTAATATTTCTGAGAAGAAAATAAGAGCACAGAGACAATGACTGAATAAAATTTAGCTGGAAACTAACCATTTGCAGCTTCATGATTCTGCTGTGATTTTCATTTTTAATCTTAACCCTTTAGTTAGGCTTCTTGTGTTATACTTTCCCTTTCTTATTTTTATAATTAGGCATTTATAAAAAACATAAATATTACATAAACAGTACGGCACTGATGTTTCAAAGATGCTCATTAGTGTTTGTGAAAATATTTGTATAATTAGTCTGAAGAAAAAGTATCAATATCCTATTCTGCTTATATATTAATAATAACAAGGTGTACACAGAATTAAATCAGAAATCCTCTTATTTTTCTGTGGTTTATCATAGAATAAAAATATTACCTTGTTAGTATCTTCAGAACTATCTGGATATTGATAAAATATGACACTACTTGAGCTATACTGCTTACCTTTCATGAAACATCTGTCTTGGCTTCCTCATGTGCTTCATGACATGCATAGTAAGAACAATTTATGGATTCTTTTCCATCCTCTGGGACTCTTCCTGAGGAGATGACAAGCAATTTCTTGCTTGCCCCTGAAGCATTTGAAAGCTCAACAGAAACAAGGGAAGGGGTATTTTCATTAGTGGTCCAAGACAATTTATACACACCAATGAGTTAGAATATTTACAGGCATTTTTGCGTTCCATTTTATCTTTTACTCTTGAATAATTTTCTTCTTCACATGATGCTAAAGTTTATTTTCTGTGTCTGTGTGGCTAATGCTACCCAGATGTTTAATAAAAAAAAAAAAAAAACAGTCAAAGTGTCCTGCAGAGATACTTTTTTGGAGTGATAAACTTTCAAAGCAGTAGATTTTGAGTACAGCTTATTTCCTTCCAGAATATGGTGAAACTCTTTCAATTAAGAGTGAGGAACCCCAAAGAAAAAGGGATTATTTTTCCAGACTGCCACAAAAAAAAATCTGCCTTGGTTTCCTGCATTTGTACTCAGCATCATCTAGAGCTGTCTGCCAGCCTGGCCCACAAACTTCTGCCTTACCAGCCCCTGTCATAACATTGTACACTTTCTCAAATAAATCTATTTATCTGTCTATCATATATCTATATTATATTCCCTGGAATACCCTGCTGCTGCTGCTGCTAAGTCACTTCAGTTGTGTTCGACTCCATGCGACCTCATAGACGGCAGCCCACCAGGCTCCCCTGTCCCTGGGATTCTCCAGGCAAGAGCACTGGAGTGGGTTGCCATTGCCTTCTCCATGGAATACCCTAATACAACCGTATAGGAATCTGGATTAATATATCTCATCCATAAGACAAGCCTGTCTGTATTCCTCCAGCTCTCCAATAGTCTCTCTAGTGGATGACAGAATGCTGTGCTAAATTACTGTTCTATGGCATTATTTAAAATGTTTAAATGAAATACAAATAAATTTTGTGTGTGTGTGAAAGTGAAATTGTTCAGTCATGTCTGACTCTCTGCGACCCTATGGACTGCAGCCTATGAGACTCCTCTGTCCATGGAATTTTCCAGGCAAGAATGCTGGAGTGGGTTGCCATTTCCTTCTCCAGGGGAATCTTCCCAACCCAGAGATTGAACTCGGGTCTCCTGCATTATAGGCAGACGCTTTACTGTCTGACCCACCAGGGAAGTGCCATGTGTGTGTGTGTGTGTGTGTGTGTATCTCAAGAATTTTGTATACATATTCTTTCCTTTTTTTAACTCTATGCATCAGTCATGTCCGACTCTTTGTGACCCTATGGACCTTAGCCAGCTCTCTACTATCCATGGGATTCTCCAGGAAAGGATACTAGAGGGATTTGACTTTACACATTTCAATATTTCTTGCTTTTCCGTCATGTCCAAATCCTCTCCAGTTCTTCTTACCTACCTTGA
Source organism: Aepyceros melampus (assembly GCA_006408695.1). Taxonomy (NCBI): domain Eukaryota; kingdom Metazoa; phylum Chordata; class Mammalia; order Artiodactyla; family Bovidae; genus Aepyceros; species Aepyceros melampus. The sequence goes on from SJXQ01005821.1 coordinate 111,536, forward strand.
CATATGTTTCCATGTGTCTCATATAATCCACATATTCTACAACAGTATAACTTGTTATTGAGCTGTAAATGCGCATTGTTGAATATGATTCAGTAGCTATTTGTGGTTTATCTATGCTGTAACTTTTCAGTGTTCATTAAACTAAAAATTCATGGATTTTTTTCTTTATTGATTCTTTTTTATGGCCAATTAATCTACGACCAAGTAGAAAATAACACTGCAATGAAGAAAAGATGGTTTCTTCAATAAATGGTGGTGGGGAAAATGGACAACTATGTGTAGAAGAATGAAATTAAAACATTCTCTATCACTATACACAGTAGATAAAAGGTCGAAATGTAAGACCAGATGCTACAAAACCGTTAGAAGAAAATATAGGCAGAGCACTCTGATATAAACCACAGCATCCATCTCCTAGAGTTATGGAAATATAGGCTACTTTTTCTTATCCCACATTGTCCCAGGCAACCTTAAACTTGATTAAAAAAAAAATGTGTTGAAGTAATTATAGGATCACAAGAAGTTTTCAAAAAGAGAACACGGAGACTTCTGTCTATTTTAGTTCCCCTAGCGGTAACAACTTGCATAAAACAGTACAATATCATAACCATGAAATTATCTTTGGTACAATCCACTGAATTTGTTCAGACTTCACCGGACTTGCACACACTAATTTGTGTATCTTCATTTAAGTAATCACATACCCTTCTCAATGTTATCATATGTGCACAGTTGTATAACCACACCATTGTCAGCACACAGACTTACTTCATCGCCACGAATATCGCTCATGTCATTTCTTCATAGTCACACCCATTCTCTCCTCTAATTCTTATCTTTAACCTAAATACTAAGTAGCTTTCATCACTATAATTTTTTAAATATAAATTTATTTATTTTCATTGGAAGTTAATTACTTTACAATATTGTATTGGTTTTGCCATACATCAACATAATCCATCACTATAATTTTAACCATTCAATATTTTACAAAGAAAATACCACGTGTAATCTTTCCCAACATTTTGTGTTCATTCAGCATAATTTTATTGAAGTGCATTTCAGACTTTTTGTGTAACAGTGCCTGTTCCTTTATTGGGGCTGAATATTACTACATGATGATACACCTTATTCACTCATTGAAAGGCATGTGGGTTGTTTTCAGTATTAAACTATGTGAAGTGAGTAAGTTTACCAACTCATTCATCTTTGGTTTTGTTACTCAGCACTTTGTACTTTTCAGTATACTGATCTTCTTTATGTATTTTTTATTTGTCTGTTTCACAAAACATTTCATTTTGCTTAGGTAAGTTACATGCCTTCTTAGTTTCTACTCAATTATTTTATTGTATTAATACTGGAGAGATTTAAATGGTATGTGAGTAAATTACTTTTTTAAGGTGAAATATATTATTTTCTCATTATGCATTGTTTCCATATTTTGCTAGATTCAATTTGATAAAATTTTGTTTAGAATTTTTGAATATATGTTAAGACTGATACTGTTATTTTCTTCTTAAAATAACTTCTCTTGCACTTTTATAACAGAAAAGCTTTCCAAGTAGAGTTAGGAAATGTACCTTCTCTTTAGTTTTCTGAAAGAATTAGAAGTCATTTGCTTACTTCTTTAACCCTAAACATTGTGTAGAGTTTTGCAATCAAGACACCTTAATCAGATTTTGGAGTGGAGTTATTTTAACACAAATTTATGCTTGAGATCATCTTAATTCTTCATATTTTAATAGTGTATCTTAGTGTCCAAACACATCTATATATATATAATATATATATAATATAAAATATATATATTTAAATTATATCCTTTCATATGGTTCTGGCCTTGAGCACAAATTGCTATTTCAAAGGAATGTTGGTGTTGGTAAAGTTTCCTTGTTTCCTTTCTATCTAACTTTATTTATTTTAAAAAATATTATTATATTATGCATTAAATTATATTAACATAAAAAATGTCCATTCAATTATTCATTTGTGTATAAACTGCTATTTTTCAATGTTTGCATTCCATGAAAAATTAGCCAACTTCCTTAAATAACTGATATGTCTACTGAATATAACAAAGTAGCATAAAATAAATGAAATATATGAGATATTATATATACTTAGTCACAGTTAATTTTTAAAATTCAGATATTAGAGACTATATCTTTCTTCATTATGAAAGTTATAGTGTTAGTTGCTCAGCCCTGTCTGATTCTTTGGAACCCCATGAACTGTAACCTGTCAGGCTCCTCTATCCATGGGATTCCCCAGGCAAGAATACTGGAGTAGATTGCCGTTCCCTCCTCCAGAGGATTTTCCTGACCCAGGGATTTAACCCAGGTCTCCTGTACTACAAGCAGATTCTTTACCATTTGGGCTACAGGAAAGATCATGGAAGTTATAACTATTCATTTAAGATGTTTGGGGAAAATATATAAACAAAAATATAAAATTGAGCATTTTAATAATCTCAATAGCCACTGCTATCTAATGTTATTTTACTGTATTTCTGTCAACATAATTTCCTAGAAACAAATATTTTTATTTTACTTATATGTGTATTGTTCATACTTGTTTCCTAATTAAAAATCAACTGTAAAAACTTTTAGTAATATTTATTTTATATTTGTGCATGTGTGTTAGTTGCTTAGTCATGTCCGACTCTTTGCAACCCCATAGACTACAGGCCACCAGACCCCTCCATCCATAGGGTTCTCCAGGCAAGAACACTGGAGTGGGTTGCCACTTCCTTCTCCAAAAGGAACTATAGAAAGAAAGAAAGTGAAATCACTCAGTCATGTCTGACTCTTTGTGACTCCATGAACTGTAACCTACCAGGCTCCTTCATCCGCAGAATTTTCCAGGCAAGAGTACTGAAGTGGGTTGCCACTTCCTTCTCTGTATGTTTATATGACATTATACGTATTTCCTTGATGCTGGGTATGATTGAAGGAAAAAGGAAAAGAGGATGAGAAAGTAGTAGAGGGCATGATTAGGTACGTCTCTGACTCAATGGACATAAATTTGAGCAAAATCCGGGAGATAGTGGAGGACATAGGAGCCTGGCATGCTGCAGTGCATGGGGCTGCAAAGAGCTGGGCATGACTTAGCAACTGAACAGCAAAAACAACATACACATAATTAGTTTATTTCAATGGATGTTATTTATTGAAATATTTTATGGTCAAAATTTTTTGATATAAAATTTTTAATTTTAATCGAAGGTTAATTACTTTACAATATTGTACTGGTTTTGCCATACATCAACATGAATCCGCCACAGGTATACACGTGTTCCCCAAGAATGTTATTTACTGAAATTTAATTGACTACATAGAAAATTCTACTTCTTTGTTGGTGGACAAAGAAGTGAGTTTAGTCCCTTCTTGATGTAAATAAAATGTCTTGAATGTTAAAAATACTAAAAGTAAGCAAAAAATGGGGGACTTTAGTGAGGGTTTGGAGGAAGTTAGTCCAGACATCATATGATATATATCAATAGCTACATTTCACATTACACATTCACTATAAATACAGCATAGACAAAATCATGAGACTGCCTCCTTTTTACTTCTTAAAAGAGAAATTGAGTTTGCTTTTAACACACCTTGTGGAAGAACATGAAGACCAAAATGGAGTGAATGTGCTAACACAAAACACACACATGTACACAAACACAAATAGATACTTTAAAGTTTATTCCAAAGACTGACTATCCTAAAAGGCATTTCATTCTCCGTTTGTACCTACTGTTTTTCATCTTTCCTACATAGCTTATTCTCCTTGACTGCTCTTATGGTCTATTGTGTCCTAACTCATTCGACAGTACTCTAAAATTGACTTCATATTTTGCTGATATTTCATCTCTTGTCAAAGATGGCAAATACTTTTCCTGTTTTTTCTTACACTAATAAATTTGTATCACATAGAAGTGTGAATGGCACATAGAAGTTATTCTCTAAATATCTAAATTGTTGTGTTCATTTTCCCCTCTGAAAACACAAAAAATGAGATATGAAGTCTTAACTTAATTTGTAGAAATCATATTGACACTGATCATTAGGAAAAGATGCTACATAGTTTTCTCCACATCTTCTGTAGTGCATATTTTACATCTTTGTTTCTTAAGCTATAAATCAAAGGATTCAGCATGGGAATAACAAGAGTGTAAAATATAGATGCCACTTTATCAGTGTCAAAGGAATGACTGGACTTGGGTTTCACGTACATAAATGTCAAAGTCCCATAGAACACGGTGACCACTGTCAGATGCGATCCACAGGTAGAAAAAGCTTTCCGCCTACCTTCAGCAGATTTCATCCTGAGAATAGATGCAAGGATGAGCAGGTAAGACACAAGGACTATCGCCAGGGTGAAAGTCAAATTAAAAGCTGAGAAAATCATTATCATAAGTTCAATTTCATGTGTGTTTGAGCAAAGCAAAGATAACAAGGGGAAATTGTCACAGTAGAAATGATTGATGACATTATAGCCACAGAAGAATGAATTAAAAAGCTTTATGGTAATCAACAGAGACACGAACGTGCTATAGACATAGGGGATCGCCACCAGCACTTTACACACCCTTTGTGACATGATGACTGTGTAGAGCAGAGGGTTACAAATGGCCACATAACGGTCATAGGACATTGTCGCCAGAATAAAAAGTTCATTAATAATGAACATGATGAAAAAACCCATCTGTGTAGCACACAAATAATAAGAGATTTTATTCTGATCCACAACAAAATTTACCAACATTTTGGGGCCCACAGTTGTTGAATAGCCCAGATCAGTAAGAGCCAGGTGCCTGAGAAAGAAGTACATGGGTGTCTGCAGCCTGGAATCCACCTTAGTGAGGATGACCATGCCCAAGTTGCCCACCACTGAGGTCACGTAGACGATGAGGAAGAGCCCAAACAATGGCGCCTGCAGCTCAGGGCGGTCTGTGATTCCCATGAGGATGAATTCGCTCAGCACCGTTCTGTTGTGTTCTTCCATTTTATCAGAAAACATATGCTGGATAGAGACCCCAAAGTAGTAATAGTGTTATGTTTTAAATCCTGGTGACTTTTTAGCATTCAAAGTTAATATAAAGATAATAAATTGAATTTTAAAGTTTAGATTCTATTGAAGTGACTGCCTCCTGGGAGGAAAGCATACATTTATAGAAATAGAAATGGTTACAGAGATAGCAATACAGTTGGAGAGAGGGCTAGGTTTGTCATTTTCCAACGGGAAAAATTAGTTCCCCAAAGAGCATTCAATAATATCTTGAGGTATTTTGATTGTCACCAATGGAGAAAGCATGCTGCTGGGTTCAAATGGTTATAGTCCAGTGACATTTCTAAATATGATACTGTATTATGGTATCCCCCAACCAGAAAGAAGCATTATGTTTCCCTTGTGGCTCAGATGGTAAAGAATCTGCCAGCAATGCAGCAGACCTGGGTTTGATCCCTGAGTCGGGAAGATCTCCTGGAGAACGGAATGGCTACCCACTCCAGTATTCTTGCCTGGAGAATTCCATCAATGGAGGACCCTGGTGGTTAGAGTCCATGTGGTCACAAAGAGCCCGCAGACAAGTACTTTCACTTTTAAAGGCTTTCCTGGTAGCTCAGATGATAAACAATCTGCCTGCAATGCAGGAGACCCTGGTTCAATTCCTGGATTGGAAAGATCCCTGGAGAAGGTACAGGTGAATCACCTCACTTTTCTTGGGCTTCCCTGGTGGCTCAAATGGTAAAGAATCTGCTTGCAATTCAGGAGACCTGGGTTTGATCCCCGGTTTGGGAAGATTCCTTGGAGAAGGGAACAGCTACCCATTCCAGTATTTTGGCCTGGAGAATTCCTTGAACAGAGAAACCTGGCAAGCTGCAGTCCATGGGATTGCAAAGAGTTGGACACAACTGAGCAACTTTCCCTTTACTCAAACGCCAAATGGCTATTTTTGGCAAACACTGACACATGGGTAGAGATATAGATTGATATAAAAGTAGATAAAGGAAGCAGAAAGGAAAAGTATTGACATAACCTTTATTACTTGACAACTTTTTAATTATATATATATACTATCCATTCTGTAACTATAAATCTTTAATTTGTAAGCTCTCTAAGATGCAAGCATGTTTTCATGTGTACAGTTCTGTAAGTTCAGGTGTCTGGCATCCATTATAATACACCTGCATCCATGGAGCTGTGGTTTTTGTACTTACTGTACAGTAGTTTGATAAAGGACAGAAATGGTCTGGACCTAACAGAAGCAGAAGATATTAAGAAGAGGTGGCAAGAATACACGGAAGAACTGTACAAAAAAGATCTTCATGACCCAGATAATCATGATGATGTGTTGACTAATCTAGAGCCAGACATCTTGGAATGTGAAGTCAAGTGGGCCTTAGAAAGCATCACTACGAACAAAGCTAGTGGAGGTGATGGAATTCCAGTTGAGCTGTTTCAAATCCTGAAAGATGATGCTGTGAAAGTGCTGCACTCAATTTGCCAGCAAATCTGGAAAACTCAGCAGTGGCCACAGGACTGGAAAAGGTCAGTTTTCATCCCAATTCCAAAGAAAGGCAATGCCAAAGAATGCTCCAACTACCGCACAATTGCACTCATCTCACATGCTAGTAAAGTAATGCTCAAAATTCTCCAAGCCAGACTTCAGCAATATGTGAACCGTGAACTCCCTGATGTTCAAGCTGGTTTTAGAAAAGGCAGAGGAACCAGAGATCAAATTGCCAACATCCGCTGGATCATGGAAAAAGCAAGAGAGTTCCAGAAAAACATCTATTTCTGCTTTATTGACTATGCCAAAGCCTTTGACTGTGTGGATCACAGTAAACTGTGGAAAATTCTGAAAGAGATGGGAATACCAGACCACCTGACCTGCCTCTTGAGAAATCTGTATGCAGGTCAGGAAGCAACAGTTAGAACTGGACATGGAACAACAGACTGGTTCCAAATAGGAAAAGGAGTACGTCAAGGCTGTATATTGTCACCCTGCTTATTTAACTTATATGCAGAGTACATCATGAGAAATGCTGGACTGGAAGAAACACAAGCTGGAATCAAGATTGCTGGGAGAAATATCAATAATCTCAGATATGCAGATGACACCACCCTTATGGCAGAAAGTGAGGAGGAGCTAAAAAGCCTCTTGTTGAAAGAGCAAGAGGAGAGTGAAAAAGTTGGCTTAAAGCTCAACATTCAGAAAACGAAGATCATGGCATCTGGTCCCATCACTTCATGGCAAATAGATGGGGAAACAGTAGAAACAGTGTCAGACTTTGTTTTTTTGGGCTCCAAAATCACTGCAGATGGTGACTGCAGCCATGAAATTAAAAGGCGCTTACTCCTTGGAAGAAAAGTTATGACCAACCTAGATAGTATATTCAAAAGCAGAGACATTACTTTGCCGACTAAGGTCCGTCTAGTCAAGGCTATGGTTTTTCCTGTGGTCATGTATGGATGTGAGAGTTGGACTGTGAAGAAGGCTGAGCGCAGAAGAATTGATGCTTTTGAACTGTGGTGTTGGAGAAGACACTTGAGAGTCCCTTGGACTGCAAGGAGATCCAACCAGTCCATTCTGAAGGAGATCAACCCTGGGATTTCTTTGGAAGGAATGATGCTAAAACTGAAGCTCCAGTACTTTGGCCACCTCATGGGGAGAGTTGACTCATTGGAAAAGACCCTGATGCTGGGAGGGATTGGGGGCAGGAGGAGAAGGGGACGACCGAGGATCAGATGGCTGGATGGCGTCACAGACTCAATGGACGTGAGTCTGGGTGAACTCTGGGAGTTGGTGATGGACAGGGAGGCCTGGTGTACTGCGATTCATGGGGTCGCAAAGAGTCGGACACGACTGCGCGACTGAACTGAACAGTTTGTACTGTAATACAGCATCTTGATTTCTATCCCAGGATATCTGGAAGCAGGTATACAAACAATGGTGATGGGTGCTATAAACCTATTACAGCTCAATACTATATAGTCAACTGCGTTAGTTGGGGACCTAGGGTAACTTTGCTGATGAAAAAAGAAAGTGCCAGCTCCTCAGTCTTGTCTGACTCCTTGGGGCCCCATGGACTGTGGCCCACAGTCTCCACTGTTCATGGGATTCTCCAGGAAATAATACTGGAATGAACTGCCATTCCCTTCTCCAGGGGATCTTCCAGACCCAGGGATCGGACCCCCGTCTCCTGCATTACAGGCAGGTTCTTTACCATCTGAGACACAAGGAATCCTACTGACAAATCAAACTTGCGAACATGCTCTTGGAAGGAAACCCGTTATTATGTGGAGGACTTACTGTAATTATAATTATATTTACATAATTAAAATTATATAGTATAATACAGTCATGTTCTAATTGCATAAATTTATAAAATCCTATTTGCAATTGTGTGTAGACACATTTAGTAGCCCCTGTATTCAAACATACTTATGTGAAAGACCTTATGTCTACTGATAGTACAAGATGAAATGATTAATCTCTTGACTAATATTGGACAGAGGTGTAAAAGTAAGGAAATTCTATCAGAACATATCAGACATTTGTCTTCATATAATTAAATTTTAAGAAATATACATAGGTTGATATAATCTGTTATTCCTATATTTTGGTATATATAAAGGAATAATTTGGCAAGTGTAAATTTTGTGGATATCTTTATATACATCAGCAAAATCAACTGTTTCTTGCAGTGTTGCTGTGAAAATAATCAAAAATAAAGTATTTCAAGATATTCATAGTACCTGAAATACCCTCAAAATCAATTACATAGGAATTTTTTGTTGTTTGTTTTCAACTTCTTAGTAGAGACAGCAGGTTACCTAAAATAGATTATGCTTACACAGGTACATATAAATTCACTTTTGTGATTTAATTTTTTGTCAGGATTATCATCATAATTAATATGTTGATACCTGTGTTCAGGTAACAGGTCCCAACTCCATGACTACAAGGAGAATGTCACTTCTCTTGAATAATTTATGGACTACCTTACCTCATATATGTAATCTATATTAACCTGAAATTTTGCACATTTCTTCCCCCAAGATTATTTTCAGTATAACTGACATATTCCAAGTTGTTTGTAATGTGTAATATATATTTTGTCAAGGAGGAACCAAAGATATTGTAAGGAAATTGAGCAAATCGAGAGAAAATGATGTCACTGGAATTTGTTTTATATATGTAATTTTATAAACATTACATTTGGATAGAGATATTGTCTACCTTATATAAAAAATAAATTTTAAATCACTGTATTACACAACAGGATACTGGCAAAATAAAATACATGTATGTGTTAGTTGCTCAGCCATGTCTCACTCTGTGACCCCATGGACTGTAGCCCACCAGGCTCTTCTGTCCATGGGATTCTCAAGGCAAAAAGACTGGAGTGGTTTACTACGCCTTTCTCCAGGGGATTTTCCAGACCCAGGGATCAAACCCAAGCCTCCCACATTGCTGCTAGATTCTTTACCATCTAAGCAACCAGAGTGTACCCCATATATATACTCTTTGCTGCCCCAAGAACTGTAGCCCACCAGGCTCCTTTGTCCTGTAATTTCCTAATTACAAACAAAATGGTAGTGTCAGGAGTTTCTGAATTTTAATAATTAAAAATCTAATTTATTAAAAAATAAAAATATTTTATAATGTTAAATTATAAATATGTTTGTAGGAAATAAACACACCACAAGTAAATCTTGTGTACAAGGCTGTGAGCTTCTGATATCATGTCCTTGCATACATTAATTTCTTACATCAGAAATACTGAGCTACAATTAATTTTTTTTAATTAATGAAAGAAGGCATATAAGTGTTGTTTAGGTGCAATTTTGAAAGGCTAAGGAATAAATAATTACACTGGCAAGTGCTGATTTTCCTGTAAGATAATTAAGGACTGAAAAGTTTATTCTTAACAACATCAGAATTGTATGGAAAGCATCAAATTACTTTTTCCTATTTGCTATCTATGTTGATTATATGATGATTCATTTTTAAAATCTAGTCTTTGAGAAAATTATATGTTTTCTGTCTGATTTCAATGGAAACATGCTGTACTTTATATCATCACCATAACATTAGGCAGTCAAAGTCCCATAGGCTCCAAAAATTACTTTTCACATCTCAGTGCAAGGGAGAAATCCCCATTTTTCTCATCAAAAGATCAGGGAAAAAAATTACACATTAATTTAAATGTTCATTAAATATACAGTTTTTGAGAGGAGACTAAGAAAAGCTCAGAATCAATAACTAAAGATTTGGAAAGACACTAACCTGGAAACTGACTACATGCCACTTCATAATTCTGCCATAATTTATTTATACACACACACACACACACACACACACATATATATATATATAATTTCTTACTCTTTCAGTTCAGTCACTCAGTCATGTCTGACTCTTTGTGACCCCATGAACTACAGCACACCAAGCCTCCCTGTCCATCATCAACTCCCAGAGTTTACTCAAACCCATGTCCATCGAGTCGGTGATGCCATCCAGCCAATCTCATCCTGGTCGTCCCCTTCTCGTCCTGCCTCCAATCTCTTCCAGCATCAGGGTCTTTTCCAATGAGTCCACTCTTCACATCAGGTGGCCAAAGTATTGGAGTTTCAGCTTCAACATCAGTCCTTCCAAAGTACACCCAGGACTGATCTCCTGTAGAATGGACTGGTTGGATCTCCTTGCAGTCCAAGGAACTCACAAGAGTCTTCTCCCAACACCACAGTTCAAAAGCATCAGTTCTTCGGTGCTCAGCTTTCTTCACAGTCCAACTCTCACATCCATACATGACCACTGGGAAAACCATAGCCTTGACTAGACGGACCTTTGTTGGCAAAGTAATGTCTCTGCTTTTGAATATGCTATCTAGGTTGGTCATAACTTTCCTTCCAAGGAGTAAGCATCTTTTGATTTCATGGCTGCAGTCACCATCTGCAGTGATGATGCATCTTATTCTTTAAGATGTCTTATCTCTCAGTTTTTCCCTTTACTATTTGAATTGTCATTCTGAAAAGACTCTTAAGAGTCCCTTGGATTGCATGAAAATCAAACCAATTAATTCTAAAGGAATCAATCCTAAAGGAAACCAACCCTGAATATTCAATGGAAGGACTGATGCTGAATCTGAAACTTCAACACCCTGGACACATGATGTGAAGAGCTGACTCATTGGTAAAGATGCTGATGCTGGGAAAGATTGAAGGCAAAAAAAGAAGAGGGTGGCAGAGTATGAGATAGTTGAAAAGCATCACTATCTCAATGGACATGAATTTGGCAAACTCCAGGAGATGGTTAAGGACAGGGAACCCTGGCAAGCTGCAGTCCATGGGATAGCAAAGAGTTGGATACAACTTAGCAACTGAACAACAAATTCATATATTAAAGTATCAATATAAAACATAAATATTACATAAGCATTGTAGCACTGATGTTTCAAAGGTGGTCATCAGCAGCGGTGAAAATATTTGTATATTAATCTAAAGAAAAAGAAGAGCAGTCCTATTCTGATTGTGCATTATCAATAACAGGATGCAAGAGAAGTCAATCAGAAATCTTGATATTTTGATATGCTTGGTTATAGAATAAATGCTCTATTGCAAATTACCAAACTACTTGTATATTGGTAAAATATGATACCACATGAAATATACTACCTGCTTACCTGTCGCAAAAGGGGTGTCTTGTCCATGTATTTCAGAATATGCATAGTGAGAGCAATTTATGGAAATTTTTCACTCTCTGTGTCTCTCCCTGAGGAGATAATAAGAGATTTTGTGATTGTCCCTGAGGCATTGGAAACCTTAATGGAAACTAGGGAGTAGGTGTGTTTATTACTAGTCCAGAATGATTTGTATTCCCCCAAAGTGAGTAATGGAGAAGGAAACGGTAACCTGCTCCAATACTTTTGCCTGGAAACTCCCATGGAGGAGCTGGTAGGCTACAGTCCATGGGGTCGCTAACGGTCGGACACGACTGAGCGACTTCACTTTCACTTTTCACTCTCATGCATTGGAGAAGGACATGGCAACCCACTCCACTGTCCTTGCCTGGAGAATCTCAGGGACAGGGTAGCCTGGTAGACTGCCATCTATGTGGTCTCACAGAGTCAGACACGACTGAAGCGACTTAGCAGCAGGAGCAGCAAAGATTTATTTGTGTGTTTTTATTTGTGAGTAAGATTTATTTGTGTGTTTTTCTTTCTACTTTTACTCTTAGTTAGCTTCCTATTGATCCTGTTTCTCTGGTGTACTCTAAATCCCACCAGATAGGGATCAAGAATAATGTATTTTACCTGTACAACAAGGCTGTCAGTACTCCTGTCGTTCCGCAATGGTCTCCTCAAGTGGGTGATGCAAAGGGGATCTGTTGAATCACTGTCTTGTTATGTTACATAAAACACATAAACAAACTAAAAATAATAGTACATTGTGCATACGCAAAATGTTTTCTTTCACACTTCTCTCTTCCGGTTTTTAATATAGGAGATTACTCTTTTAATCGCTGTGCTGTGCTCAGTCGCTTCAGCTGTGTCCGATTCTATCTGAATTTTCATAAAGTGATTGCTTGCCCAAGCATAAGTTTTCATCTGCTCAGCTGAGTGTTCATGAGCAATTGGTATTAAATATATCCTTTTAATTCTGATGCAGTTCAATTTATAAAGTTTACTATGATAGCTACTAATTTTGATATCATGATCTATAAATTCTTCACTAATTCTGTAACAGAGAGCAGCCTTCCTCCAGATCACGTATTCCTTGAGCTCTGAATTATATGCTCGGTTGCCTGTGCTTACTCATGTTGGACCTGCCCCTTTCTGTAAGTGAATTTGCATGTAGTCTGAAATGTACATAATAGCTCCTTTTTAAAACTCTGATGTTTAAAGGTACAAAGAGTGTAACAATTGTCTTGCTGGAGGTTGGCATGAACATTGTGACCAGATCTGTGTGGACTTCTGCAAGAACACAGGATTCCTGTTTGCAACAACCAGCCACAACCCTTTCCCTTTTATTATTAAAGAAGCCTGAAGTCTACCTCTGTTAAGATTATTTTTTGGAACATTAGTCTACCATCTTCTCCGTTTGCTGGCTTTCCTAATAAACTCACGATTCCTTGTACCAACAACTCCTCTCTCGATGTATTGCCCTATTCTGCAGTACAAGCTTAGGCTGGGTAACAATTTTGGGTCCCAGACAGAGATTTTGCCTTATATTGTTCTCTAAAGATTTTCTGTTGTACATTTTTCAGTTTTATACTTTTAATTAATTTGATTTACAAAAGGTTTAGATAAACATTATTTTTTAGTTTGTTTCCCTTCAGTTCAGTTCAGTTGCTCAGTTGTGTCTGACTCTTTGTGACCCCATGGACTGCAGCAAGCCAGACCTCCCTGTCCATCACAAACTCCTGGAGCCCATCCAAACCCATGTCCATCGAGTCGATGATGCCATCCAACCATCTGGTCCTCTGTTGTCCCCTTCTCCTCCTACCCCCAATCCCTCCCAGCATCAGGATCTTTTCCAATAAGTCAACTCTTCACATCAGGTGGTTTCCCTTTTGAATGCCTAATTCATCTACCCCATTTAAAATATACTGTCTTTCTTTCATTGAATTACCTTTGCACATTCATAAAGAATTAATTAAATTTCAAGGTCTACTTGTGAATTTTTATTTTGTTATGTTGATTTATAGGCCATCTCTCCACCAGTACCAACAGTTTTTATTACTGTAGCTACATAGTAAGACAGTAAGTCTCAGCACAATGAGTGGTCATTCTTTATTATTCTACATTTTAACATGTGTTGGGCTTCCCTGGCACCTCAGATAGTGCAGGAGACCAGGGTTCAATCCCTAGGTCAGGAAGATCCCCTGGAGAAGGGAATGGCAACCCACTCCTGTATTCTTGCCTGGAAAATTCCATGGACAGAGGAGCCTGGTGGGCTACAGTCCATGAGGTCACAAGGTCACACTCAGATTTAGTTATTTTAGGTCCTTGGCCTGTCATATATATTATAGTATAAACTCATCTGTGTCTATGGAATATCTGCTGAAACTTCATGGACTTTGCATTAAATCTATAGATCATTTTAGAGGGTCCTAGGATCTTTACCACATTTAGTCTTTCAACTGTGAACTGAGTATGCTTAACATCTCAATCCAAACATCTTTGATTTTGTTAATCAGTATTTTTTATTTTTCAGTATACAGATATTCTTAATTTTTTCTTCATTCCACAAAAGTATTTCACTGAAGGTGAAGTCGCTCAGTCGTGTTCGACTCTTTGCGACCCCATGGACTGAAGCCCACCAGGCTCCTCAGTCCATGGAATTTTCCAGGCAAGAGTACTGGAGTGGGTTGCCATTTCCTTCTCCAGAGGATCTTCCCAACCCAGGTATCGAACCCAGGTCTCCCACACTGCAGGCAGATGCTTTAACCTCTGAGCCACCAGGGAAGCCTAGTATTTCACTACACTTGGGTGGTTTCCATGCTTGCTTAGTTTTTACCTAAGTATTTCATTTTACTTGCCCTGGAGAAGGGAATGGCAACCCACTCCAATATTCTTGCCTGGAGAATCCCATGGACAGAGGAGCCTGGTAGGCTACAGTCATGGGGTCACAAAGAGTCGGACACGACTGTGTGACTACCACCACTCATTTTACTTGAGGTGAATTAAATGGTATGTATGTAAGTTTATTTTTTTAAATATTAAACTGATGATACTTTTCAAGGATTAGCTAATCACTGATGCATTATTATTTATACATATTGCTAGATTAAGCCTGTTCAATTTTTGTTTAGAATTTTTGAATATCTATTAAGACTTTAATTTTTTTCCTAATACCTTTTCCTGTTATTTATACTATTGGAAAGCATTGCTTTAAAAGTTGGAAAATGCAATATGTTTTTTCTTGTTTGGCTCCAAAATCACTGCAGATGGTGACTGCAGCCATGAAATTAAAAGACGCTTACTCCTTGGAAGGAAAGTTATGACCAATCTATGAACAACATATTAAAAAGCAGAGACATTACTTTGCCAACAAAGGTCTGTCTAGTCAAAGCTGTGGTTTTTCCAGTGGTCATGTATGGATGTGAGAATTGGACTGTGAGGAAATCTGAGCACTGAAGAATTGATGCTTTTGAACTGTGGTGTTGAATAAGACTCTTGAGAGTCCCTTGGACTGAAAGGAAATCCAACCAGTCCATTCTAAATCCAATCAGTCCTGTGTGTTTATTGATAGGACTGATGTTGAAGCTGAAATTCCAATACTTTGGCCACCTAATGGGAAGAGCTGACTCACTGGAAAAGACCCTGATGCTGGGAGGGATTGAGAGCAGGAGGAGAAGGGGACGACAAAGGATGAGATGGCTGGATGGCATCCCTGACTCAATGGACATGGCTTTGGGTGGACTCGGGGAGTTTGTGATGGAAGAGAGGACTGGTGTGCTGCAATTCATTGGGTCAAAAAGAGTTGGACACAACTAAACAACTGAACTGAACTGAACTGAAAGAAAAGAAGAAAATCAGTTACTTATTTTTCCTCAGTATCAAGTAGTCAATGCAGAAGAACCTGATTTTGAGTTTGAGGGAGTTATTTTTAATACACATTTCTATCTGAGATAATCCTTATCTGCAATTTGTTGTAAAGTGTTTCTTAGTGTACTTACATGAATACATACATACATTTACATATATGTTTAAATTACATCTCATATTTCTGACTTAAAACTCAGATTGCTCTTTCAAATACAATAGTAGGGTCGTTAAAATTTTGTATTTGTCTTTTTCTAATATTCTAGTGCTCTTTTAAAATCATTTCTGTATTATGTATTAAATATAACTGATATTCAAAATACTCTATCAAATTATTCATTTATGTTGGTAAATCATTCATTTACCAACTCCTATTTTTTCAAGTATTCATATTCTATTAAAAATTGAAAAACTTCCTTAAATAAAGTTTGTGTGTGTGCTAAGTTTCTTTAATCATATCAGACTCTGTGAGACCTATGGACTGCAGACTGCCAGGCTTCTTTGACCATGAGATTTTCCAGGCAAGAATACTAGAGTGGGTTGCCGTGCCCTCCTCCAGGGGATCTTCCTGATTCAGGCACTGAACATGTGTCTCTTACATCTACCTGCTTTGACAGGTGGGTTCTTTACCACTGATGCTACTTGGGAAGCCCAAATAAAGTATGGATTCATATAATACTGAAGTAGAGAGTAATTTATAGAATGTATGAAATCTATTGGAAACATTTGTGAATCTGAATTTTTCCCCATTTGTACATCATTTTAAGGGGACTATTATATGAAGCACACTAAGACTGATATTAGAAAAGGTATATTGCATTATGCTTACTCAAGATTTTTTCAATTCCAGATATTAGACACTTTTCTTTGTCATAAATATGTTTTGGGAAGAACATATAGGCAAATTTATTAAATTAAGAATACTGATAATCTCAGCAGCCATCAATAACTAAAATTAACATTTCACAGTATCACTGTCCAATATAATGTTCTAGGATGATAGTTTATGTTTATAACTACATATTTCTTAGCTATATTAATTTTCATTATTAAAAAAATCAACTATAAAAGCTTATTAGTAATATTTACTTTTACACCCTGCTTATTTAAATTATATGTGAGTACATCATGAGATGGAGAAGGAAATGGGAACCCACTCCAGTACTCTTGCCTGGAAAATCCCATGGACAGAGAAGCCTGGTAGACTATAGTTCATGGAATCGCAAAGAGTCAGACATGACTGAGCGACTTCACATCATGAGAAATGCTGGACTGGAAGAAGCACAAGCTGGAATCAAGATTGCCAGGAGAAATATCAATAGCCTCAGATATGCAGATGACACTACCCTTATGGCAGAAAGTGAAGAGGAACTAAAAAACCCTCTTGATGAAAGTGAAAGAGGAGAGTGAAAAAGTTGGCTTAAAGCTCAGCATTCAGAAAATGAAGATCATGGCATCTGGTCTCATCACTTCATGGGAAATAGATGGAGAAACAATGGAAACAGTGTCAGACTTTATTTTTTGGTCTCCAAAATCACTGTAGATTGTGACTGCAGCCATGAAATTAAAAGATGCTTACTCTTTGAAAGGAAAGTTATGAGCAACCTAGATAGCATATTCAAAAGCAGAGACATTATTTTGCCAACAAAGGTCTGTCTAGTCAAGGTTATGGCTTTTCCAGTGGTCATGTATGGATGTGAAAGTTGGACTGTGAGGAAAGCTGAGCACTGAAAAACTGATGCTTTTTGAACTGTGGTGTTGGAGAAGACTCTTGAGAGTTCCTTGGACTGCAAGGAGATCCAACCAGTCCATTCTGAAGGAGATCAGTCCTGGGTATTTATTGGAGGGACTGATGCTAAAGCTGAAACTCCAATACTTTGGCCACCTCATGCAAAGAGTTGACTCATTGGAAAAGACTCTGATGCTGGGAGGGATTGGAGGCAGGAGGAGAAGGGGACAACAGAGGATGAGATGGCTGGATGGCATCAAGGACTCAATGGACATGAGTTTGAGTGAACTCCGGGAGTTGGCGATGGACAGGGAAGTCTGCTGTGCTGCAGTTCATGGAATCACAAAGAGTTTGACACGACTGAGTGACTGAACTGAACCTGAATGGCAGTTTGGAATAAATTAGTACAGAATCATAACATGTATGTCAATTGTTACATGTGACATTATACTTTCACATGAAATACAGCATAGACCAACTCATGGGACTGACACATTACATTTCTTAGAAGAGGAACTATCAAATCGATGCAGTGAGTATCCTTATCAACCTATAATGCACACTCAGTCAATCAAATTTGAGGAAAAAAAAGCAACATGAAAGAGAAGCAACAAATATTAATTTATCATACAGTGGACCTCTTATGCAAATCTAGTATGCATGTGACCCTCATGTGGTCAATTTGCAAGATGACTCTTAGATAAGAACTATTTAAAATAATTTTTGTCTCTAAGAAATTTGTCTTAATTGATACATTCACAAGTATAGAAAAAAAAAACTGAATAAGACAAAAACTGATGCTGTGCTGATCTGAGTTGCTGAGATGCCATGATGCTGAGGGAATCGGTTCTGTGGGACTCATGTGTGGTAACAATGAACCTGAGGAGAAAAAACAGGACCCTAAGTTCCCCACGTAGAAGGAGGGTGTTTGAGCAAATTCATATGACTGTTGAGTTTAAGTCATCTCACTCCAAGGAACTTGCTTGAAACCACAAATAAGTTTGCTCTTAACATGAACCATGAAACAGTATGAATGATAAATCAAAATAAATGTTAATAAACAAAAACCCATACATGTGCTCAAGCACACAAAGATAACTTCAATGTTTATTCTAAAGTTTGAGAATACAATGAATCATTTAAATTCCCCTTTTGTACCTACCGTTCTTTCTCTCCTCCATAGCATGCCCACTCTCCTTGACTATTCCATGGTCTATAGCTCCTAATTCATTCTACTACACTCTAAAAATTGACTTAACTATTTTGCTTATGTTTCATTTCTTTTTCTCAGAAATGGCAAAGTATTTTTTTCTTCTGTTTTTCTTACACTAATGGATTTGTAGCCCTTAGAAGTGTGACTGACACGCAAAAGCCATTCTGTAAAATATGTGAAGAACTCATTAATATTTTCTTTTTCTTCTGAAAGCACAGACGCAAAGTATAAAGTCCTGAAACTAATTTATAGGAATCACATTGATAGTGATTTTTAAGAAAAAAATATTTCATAATTTCATCCAAAATCCTTTGTAAGGCATATTTTACATATTTGTTCCTCAAACTGTAGATCAAGGGATTTAACATGGGAATAACAAGGGTGTAAAATATAGATGCCACTTTATCAGTGTCAAAGGAGTGTCTGGACTCTGGTTTCGCATACATACGTAGTAAAGTCCCATAGAACATGGTGACCACTGTCAGGTGGGACCCACAGGTAGCAAAAGCGTTGTGCCTGCCTTCAGTGGAGTTCATCTTGAGAATGGCTTCAAGAATAAGAAGGTAAGACACAAGAACTATCAAAAAGGAGACTATCAAATTAAAACTTGCTAAGATAAGAATAATCAATTGAATTTCATAACAGAGCAAAGATATCAAGGGGAGAGAGTCACAGTAGAAATGTTTGATGATGCGGAAGCCACAGAGGATAAATTAAAAACCTTTACAGTGACTAGAAGAGACACAAATGTGCAATAGACATAAGGAGTGGCTATCAACACCCAGCACATCCTTTGTGACATGATGACTGGGTAGAGCAGAAGGTGACAGATGGCCACATAGCAGTCATAGGGCATTGCTTCCAGAATAATAAGTTCACGAATAATGAAAAGAAGAAAGAAAGCTAGTAGTACTGTACAAAAATAATAGGAGATTTTATTTTGATCTGCAACAAAATTTGCTAACATTCTGAGTCCCATGGTTGTTGAATAACCAAGATCAGTAAGAGCCAGGTGTCTGAGAAAGAAGTACATGGCTGTCTGCAGCCTGGAGTTCCTCTTGGTGAGGATGACCATGCCCAAGTTGCCCACCATGGAGGTCACATAGACGATGAAGAAGAGCCCAGACAGTGGAGCCTGCAGCTCAGGGCGGTCTGTGATTCCCATGGGGATGAATTGGCTCAGCACCGTTCTGCTGTGTTTTCCCATCTGGGCTTATCGGGAAATTGTTCTTGACAGAGATACAGCATGCTGCTGCTGCTGCTGCTACTAAGTCACCTCAGTGGTGCCTGACTCTGTGTGACCCCATAGATGGCAACCCACCAGGCTCCCCCGTCCCTGGGATTCTCCAGGCAAGAACACTGGAGTGGGTTGCCATTTCCTTCTCCAACGCATGAAAGTGAAAAGTGAAGTCACTCAGTTGTGTCTGACTCTTAGTGACCCCATGGACTGCAGCCCACCAGGCTCCTCCATCCATGGGATTTTCCAGGCAAGAGTACTGGAGTGGGGTGCCATTGCCTTCTCCAATATCAGCATAGTCATGTAGTACAATTAGGTAAACTTTTGGTATTATATAATATCTACATTTACATTTTAAGCTTTATTAATACTCTATGCCCTCTGCCTGGAAATAAAGCATAGATGTATAGAAATATTAATAGAAATGAAGATAGAAATACATGTGGAGATAGGGAGAGATGTGTAGCTTCCCAAAGGTGAAATTTTGTCCTCCGAAGAATATTTGATAATGCTTTGATCAATCTTGGTTTTCATAACTGCAGGACTTATACTACTGGCTTCTAATAGTTAAGATTTAGTGAGGCTTCTGAAGATCCTACTAGATTAAGGTAGTCCCAATAAATAAGGATTATACAGCCCAAAATGTCAGAGAACTAAGATTGGACTATGCCCTCTGCCTGGAAATAAAGCATAGATGTATAGAAATATTAATAGAAATGAAGATAGAAATACATGTGGAGATAGGGAGAGATGTGTAGCTTCCCAAAGGTGAAATTTTGTCCTCCGAAGAATATTTGATAATGCTTTGATCAATCTTGGTTTTCATAACTGCAGGACTTATACTACTGGCTTCTAATAGTTAAGATTTAGTGAGGCTTCTGAAGATCCTACTAGATTAAGGTAGTCCCAATAAATAAGGATTATACAGCCCAAAATGTCAGAGAACTAAGATTGGTGAACCCTGATATGTGTGTGCATACAGCTACAGTCCATAGGGGAGCAAAGAGTCTGAAGTGACTTAGCACACACACCCAGAGATCCACGCAAAGGCAAAGAGGAAACAGAAAGGAAAAGAAATGACATACACTTTGGTTTCTTTATGGGTGGAAATGTTTAGAAGCCCTCACTTTAAAACATATTTATGTGAAAGACTTTATGTCTACTGAATGCACAGGATGAAATGATGAACACGCTTGCCTAATATTGGAAAGAGATCTGAAGTTAAAGACATTCTATCAGATCATGTTAAGCATAAGTGGCTTTTGTACCAGGAAACATTTTGAGAAGTGTGCATAGGTGGTATAATCTATTATATGTACATTTTTGGTACATACAAAGTAGTACTTTGGCCAATATAAGCTATCTTAATCTCTTTATGCATGCATGCCTGCTCCGTCCCTTGAGTTGTGTCTGACTCTTCCCGACTCCATGCACCTTAGCCCACCTGCCCTCTCTGTCCACAGGGTTATCCAAGCAAGAATCCTGGAGTGGGTTTCCATGCCCTCCTCCAGGGGACTGACCCCTTGTCTCCTGCAGTGCAGGTGGATTTTTTACCACTGAGCCATAGGGGAAGCCCCTAATGTCTTTATATCCATCGGCAAAATCAATATTTCTTGCAAGGTTGTTAGGAAGATAATAAGGATGAAATTTTTCAGTATATTCAGTTCAGTTCAGTTCAGTGGCTCAGTCGTGTCTGACTCTTTGCGACCCCATGAATCACAGTACGCCAGGCCTCCT
>SJXQ01005822.1:1524-26524 GCA_006408695.1 Aepyceros melampus
TGCCTTTAGGGTGACAAAGAAAACTCAAATTCAGATAAAGTACTGTCAATGGTTAAAATTATATTATTTTTTTAGGATCTTTCTACTTGTACTACTTACACTAGCAAGAGATGAATCCAAATTTCAAAAAAACTGTTATTGTGTATACCTGTGGTGGATTCATGTTGATATATGGCAAAACCAATACAATATTGTAAAGTAATTAGCCTCCAGTTAAAATAAATACGTTTATATTAAAAAAAAAAACTGCTATTGTTGTTCTTCAGTCACTAAATCATGTCAGACTCTTTGTGACCCCATGGGCTGCAGCACACCAGGCTTCCCTGTCCTTCACCATCTCCTGGAGTTTGCTCAGACTCATGTTCATTGAGTCAGTCATGGCCATCCACCATCTCATCCTCTGTCATCCCCTTCTCCTCCTGCCTCAATCTTTCCCAGAATCTTGGTCTTTTCCAGTGAGTCAGCTTTTCATATCAGGTGGCCAGAGTATTGGAGTTTCAACCTCAGAGTCAGTCCTTCCAATGAATATTCAGGGTTGATTTCCTTTAGGATTGACTGGTTTGATCTCCTTGCAGTCCAAGGTCACATCACAGACAAAAATGTTCTGTACTAGCCATAGCATACATTTTTTAATGAAATTGCAGGATTTATTAAAAATTTGGCTCCAGGAAATGCAAAGTTACACCAGGAAAGATTTCCTGGAGAAGAGAATGGCTACCCAATCCAGTATTCTTACCCAGATAATTCCATGGACAGAGGAGCCTGACGGGATATAGTCCATAAGGTCACAAATAGGTGGACTGAGTGACTAACATTTCTCCTTTTCACTTTCATGGTGAACTAAAGATGCTGTGGATACTTCTGTGTATTTGTTTTACACAAACTGCTGACTACTTATACTCTAGGATAGTGCTATCTAATATAACTTTCTGCAGCAAAGGGAATAATATCTGCACCTTCCAATATGGTAGTCACTAGTCACATATGGCTTTTGAACATTTGAAGTGTGACTTAGTGCAACTAAGAAGCTGATTTTTTTTATTCCATTTAAATTTATTAAAATTAAAATTTAAATGGCCTCATGTGAAGACTGACTACTATATTTGAGACTACAGCCCTAGAAATCTGAACCACCATTTTTACCTCTGAGGAAACTTGAAACTCCTAGCCTGTATCCCCAGGACGTATTTGTTCCTATAGACAACATTTCAAATCATATAGAAGACAAGCTGATTTAGAGACCTCTTCAACATTTTTGAATAGTTACTTGTTATACTCTATAAATATCAGTTGAAAGTCCAGAAACTGTGCATATTTTGTATTACCAATCTAGACCAATCTAGAAAATTGCTAAATGTTCACTTTTGTGAAGCATGTAATACCAGATAAAAGCATAATAACAAAATATGTTATTATAGCAGGTCTGCACACATACTCCTAACTTTGCTTTCATATATTGGTACTTTTTTAAACTGAGGAATAATTGATGTATAGCAATATATTAGTTTCAGGTGTACACATTAATAATTTTATATTTGCATGCACTGCAGAACGTTCGCCACAATAAGTCTAGATACCATTCATCACCATTGAAAGCTACAATTTTTTTGAGCACTTTTACTCTGTTAGCAATTTTCAAATATGCAATAAATTATTATCGACTATAGTCACCATGCAGTCCATTACATTCCCATGACTTATTTATTTTATAACTGGAAGTTTGCACCTCTTGAACCCCTTCAACATGCTTCCTAAGCCCTCCTGTCTAGCAGCCACTAACCTATTCTCTGTATATATGACTTTTATTTTGTTTTTCTGTTGTTCATTTGTTTTGTTTTGTAGTCTCCATATATAAGTGAAATTATATTGTATTTATCTCTTTCTGCATGACGTAATACCCTTTAGATCCATCTGTGTTGTTGCAAATGGTAAGATTTCATTTTTTCTGGCTAGTATTCCATTGTATATGTATACCAATCTTTTTTATCCATGAATCTACAAATGGACATGAAGTTTGTTTTCTATCTTGTTTATTGTAAGTAATGCTGCAATGAACAAGAGTCTATGTATCTTTTCAAATTAATGTTTTCGTTGTCTTCAGATAAATACCACATCTGAATCATGTGGTAGTTCTATTTCTAATTTTTGAGGAACATCTATACTGTTATCCATACTGACTACACCAGTTTACATTCCTACCAATTTACCATTCCTACCAATGCATGACAGTTGGCTTTTCTTAACATCCTTACCAACACTTGTTATTTGATATCATTTTGAAAATAACATTTCTGACTGGTGTGATGTGATATCTCATTGTGGTTTTGATTTGCATTTCCCTGATGAATAGTGAAGTTGAACATCTTTTCATGTGTATATTGGCCATCTGTATATTTTCTCTGGAAAAAAAAATATCTACTTAGGTCCCCTGGCATTTTTAATCCAGTGTTTGGGGTTTTTTTTTTTTTTTTTTTTGAGGTTTAGTTTTATGAGTTCTTTGTATATTTTGGATATTAAACACTTATCAGATATATGACTTCCGTTTTTCCATTCAATAAGTTGCCATTTCATTATATATATATATTTTTTTCTTTGCTGCACAGAAGCTTTTTATTTTGATATAGTCCCACCCATTTGTCTTTGCTTTTGTTGCTTTTACTTTTGGAGTCAAATCCAAAACATCATCACCAAGATAAATGTCAAAGTGTTACTGTCCATACTTCCTCCTGGGAGTTTTATGATTTCAGGTATCACAGTTCCCTTTAGTTGCTCAGTCGTCTTTGACTCTTTGTGACCCCATGGACTGCTGCACACCAGGCTTCCCTGTCCATCACTGACTCCTGGAGCTTGCTCAAACTCATGTCCATCAAGTTGATGATGCCATCCAATCATCTCATCCTCTGTCATCCCCTTCTCCTCTCAGGTATCACATTCATGCCTTTAACCCATCTTGAGTTAATTTTTGTGTAAACTGTAAGATAATAGTCTAATTTTATTCTTTTGAATGTGGCTGTCCAGTTTTTTCAGCACTATTTATAGAAAAGACTGTTCTTTCCCCATTGTGTGTTCATGCCTCCTTTGTCATAAATTAATTGACCACATATGCATGGGATAATTTCTATACTCTTGATACTGTTCCATTCATCTATGTATCTGCTTTTATGCCAATATCAATTTTTTTATTATTATTGTAGCTTTGCAATATAGTTTGAAATCAGAGTGCATGATACCTCCAAGTTTGTTCTTCCTTTTCAAGATTGCTTCAGCTATTCAGGGTCTTTTGTGTTTCCATATAAATTTTAGGATATTTTGGTTCTATTTCTGTTTTTAAAAAGTCATTGATTTTGATAGGGAATGTATTGAACCTGTAGATTTCTTTGAGTAATATAGATATTTTAACAGTATGAATTCTTCCAGTCCATGAACACATAATTTATTTATGTCTTCTTCAATTCTTTTATCAGTATATTAGTTTTCAGTGTACAGATCTTGGTTGAATTTACTTCCAGCTATATTATTCTTTGTCATGCATTTGTAAATGAAATTGTTTTCTTACTTTCTCTTTCTCATAGTTATTTGTTACTTATAGACATGAAAAAAATCAATTTTTATATATTGATTTTGTGTCCTGAAACTTTACTGATTCTTTTATTAATTCCTGCAGTTTTTCTGTAGAGTCTTCAGAATTTTCTCTATATAAAATCATGTGATCTGCAGACATTGGTAGTTCCACTTTGTCCTTTCTAACTTTGATGTCTTTTATGTCTTTTTCTTGACTATTTGCTCTGGCTGACTTTTACTACTATGTTGAGTTAAACTGTCTTGGTTCTAATTTTAGAGGAAAACCTCTGAGCTTTTCAACATTGGGCGTGATGTTAGTTGTGGGCTTGACTTATATGACCTTTATTATGTTGAAGTACGTTCCCTTTATATGCATTTTGTTAAGAGTTTTTAATCATAAAAGGGTGTTGAATTTTGTCGAATGCTTTTTCTGCGTCTATTGAGATGATCATATGATTTTTATTCTTCAATTCGTTAATGTGGTTTATCTCAAGGATTGATTTGTGAATACTGAAACACCTTTGGAAGTCTGTGATAAAACCCACTTAATTGTATTGTATGAGCCTTTTAATATATTCTTGAATTTAATTTGTTAGTATCTTGATTTTTCATTTATGCTTCTCATCAATAATTGCTTGTAGCTGTGTGTGTGTGTGTGTGTGTGTGTGTGTGTGTGTGTGTGTGGTGTCCTTGTCTGGCTTTGATATCAGGGTAATGTTGACATAGTAAAATGAGTATGGAAGCACTTCCTCTTCTTTAGTTTTTTAAAATAATATAAGAAGGATAGGTATAACATTTCTGAACATTTGGTAGAATTCACTAGCGAAGCTGTATGGTCCTGGACTTTTGTTTGTTGAAAGGTTTTTGATTACTGATTCAACCTCTTAACTAGTAATCACTCTATTCAGATTTTCTTTTTGTCCTGATTCAGTCTTAGATGACTATATGTTTCTAGGAATTTCTTAATTTCTAAGCTGGTTCAATTTGTTGGCATATAATTACTCAAAGCAGTATTTTATGTTAATTCACATTTCTCTGGGACCAATTGAAACTTTTTTTTTCTTTTTTCTTTTTCATTTATTTATTTATTTATTTTACTTTATTTCACTTTACAATACTGTATTGGTTTTGCCATACATCAACATGAATCCACCATGGGTTTTAATTTCTGATTTTATTTAAGTTCTCATTTTCTTTATTAAATAATGAGTCTAGTTAAATTTTTCATATTTTCTTTTTGCTGTTCCACTGCTCTGTCTTCCAGATCAATGATTATTTCTTCTGCTTCTTCTAGTTTCCTGTAGAACTTCTCTTGTGTATTTTTTTTCAGTTTATTTATTGTATTCTTTAGTTATGTGACTTATGTTTTGTGCTTTCTTTTATTTTCTGTCTTTGTTGAAGTTTTCACTGTGTTCATGCATTCTTCTCCTGAGTTTGGTAAGCATCTTTATGATCATTACTTTGAACTGTTTATCATGTAATTTATGGCTGTTTCTTTTAAGATTTTTTCCTGATGTTTTATCTTTCCCTTTTATTGTTGCATATTCCTGTTCCCTCATTTTGGTAGAATTTCTATTTCTGTGTATTAGGTGAAACAGCTACATCTCCTAATCTTGAAGGAGTGTATTTGTATAGTATATGAATCTATGAACCTTGATGTTCAACCTTGCTCTAGCTCTTGGTTGTCTTCTGAAATCTTGTGATTGTCTGAGCAGCTTGGTTTATTCTTGATGGGTCTTGGTTATTGAGTATGTGCCAATACTTCTCAGTGTTGCAAAGTGAAGAATCTCAGTCAGAACCTAGATTCAGGTTGAGTGGAAGTTAGATTCTCAGGCTGCAACTTTTAAACTATGCAAATATGTAAATTCCTGTGAGTCCCAGTTGTAAATCCTGCCTGCCTCCTCACTAGGTTTTCTGGAGGTGTCTCCTGAGTGACATTTCAAAAATTGAGGTGAATTGTTCCAGTTGAAAACTTGTGCACCCCTTTCTGGGAGCTGCCAAGCTGTAGTGAGTCCAAGGAAAAAATGAAGAGATGGCATTTCCTCGCCTGTTTCCTGAGAGCTCCTCTTTAGCCTCTAGAAATGTGGCAAACTTGAAGCCTGCCACTTAGGTTAATAAATAGGTCTTTTCACAAGAAAATTGGGGATGTGTCAGTCTGCTCTGAAGTGTTCTGTAGGTGGCACCCCACCAATAACTGTCTCTCCAATTGTTTAAGTCATGTCTATCTTGGCAACATAAATCCCCTTGGCCTAAAGAGCCAGGTGAGCAAGGAGCATCCCCTGTGTGGACTCTGTGTGCCTGCTGGCTTTACCGAGACATAGAGAGAGTGCAGGGCTTGGGCATGTCTGCTGGCTTTAGCTTTAGTGAGGCAGCAGAAAAGCACAGAGTCAGGGTGCACTTGCTGGCTTTATCAGGGCATCCAGAGTGTGCAGGGCTGGAGCTTAATAAGTAAGGGCTGGCACCTGTTTTAATAAGCAACTGGGAGAGCACAGAGGCAGGGCATGCCCACAGGCTTAAGTGGGACATTGGAAGAGTGCTGTGACTCAGAATACCAGTTGGTGCTACCATGGAAGAGGAACAGTGCAAAAATGGTGCCTGTGAGCGTCAGTACTAGCCAGGTAAGAGTACAAAAATGGTACCCTCCAGTGTCTCTGCTTCTCAAGAGAGTCCTAACAGACCCTTATTCTTTCACCATATGCTTTAAATTAGTAACTGAATCTCCTTCACATATAGCTTAGGCTCTATTAAAACTGCTCCTTTTGTGCTGAGTTCCAAGGTAAGTCAGACTATGAGTGAGTGTAAGAGTAGAATCTCAGTTCCCAACTTCCCTTTGGTTATTCTACATGTAAACTTCATTGGATTTTAGAGGAAAACATGTTGAGGGTGCATCTCTTCAGTGTAATTCTCAATGTTTGGGATGCTGATGTTGAGTACAAACTCATTACTCAGGAGAAACTCCTATTTTTTAGATCACTTCCAATTTACTGGCTTAATTATGACTTTTATTTTTTTAATTCTAAAGGCTACATGCTATTCAGATTCATAAAGCAATGTACATTCATTTAAGACTCTAGCTAAACAAAATATTCTATGAAAAAGAAGACAAGCTCGACTTAGGTCATATGCTACATAGATTTTTCTTCCTATTTGACTGCTTGCTTTGTGCCTTACATATACAAGATTACTGGAAACGTGATTAATTTAGATCCATATTGCAAATAATCAGAGTTACATGTTTTTTTGTAGCTATAAAACTCTGAAAGTAAGGGTAGCTTGTCATAAATGTTTACATTGTTTGATACCTGGTGTGCTGCTATCCATGGGGTCACAGAGTCGGACACAACTGAGCAACTGAATAGCAAGAGCATACTGTTACAATTAATAATTTATATTTTCTAAAAAGTAGCTTTTATATTTTTGCTTTCCAATTTATAATATCAACTCCTACTATATTATTCCTTTAAACTTCAAGACACATTCAATGTTAGTCAGAAGACAGAGATCCTTTTTAAGTATAAATTCCTTATAGATATCTCACTTAAATCTAGTAGTCTTAAAAACTCAAACTCACAGTAGTAGTTTATGCATTTATAGAGGATTACTCACTCTAAGGGGGAAAATGATCACTGATTACTAAATTATTCTGAGACTCTTCACTGAGATTTCTGTCAATGTTTTATTAGCTCTTTTCATTCTTAAGAGCAAAGCACATTAAGTGAAGACCAGTAGTCTGGTAAAATGAGAGTGTTAAGGTTAAGAATGATATTTTGTAATGATCTTTAGGGCCTTACTGCTGGATTTTATACTTATTTGAAATAAGATGAGGGGTTTGGCTTGTAGGCCTATGTTAATTTGTTTGAAATATGCACTATTTTCCATTACTTTTCATGAACCTGACCACAGAA
This sequence comes from Aepyceros melampus, assembly GCA_006408695.1. NCBI lineage: Eukaryota > Metazoa > Chordata > Mammalia > Artiodactyla > Bovidae > Aepyceros > Aepyceros melampus. The sequence goes on from SJXQ01005822.1 coordinate 8,991, forward strand.
AGCATTCAGTTATTAAGTGTATTAAAAGAATAGGGTTGAAAGAATACCAGTTAGGCAAAATTTTGGTGAATTAAAAACTTCTTTGGGCCCTATGCATGGTCATTCTCCTTGTCAAATTTTGTATTTTTAAGTAAATGGATATAAAAATCTGTCCATCTCTGAAATGTTATGTATCTATCACAAAGTCCACATGATTCAGAAGTCTCCTTCTTCTGGCCACTTCTCCCACAAAGAAAAAGCAAAAATAAACAATCCTCTGGGAACCCTAACATTTTGCAATGGGTCTTGAAGGAAAAAATAAATTGCAAATTAAGAGTTTTTAACTGTGGCAATGAAAGTCTGTCAAATGGTTTGTCAAATTAATATTCCCTCATCATTCATCATTTAATTATTCTTACATTGATTCTAGTTAATAATAACTTTCTACTAAGTGGAACCTTATAAAAATGTAGTTCTCTCTTTCACATTGGAAAGACTGTGACTGTATTAATTAGTTAAGTATAGTATTAATATAGCAACAGTCCCTGTCCTTCTTATTTTCTAGTTTTAGTTTTTCTAAACATTGAGCTAAAGTAGTGATAATTAGATGATATGGAAAAGCTTGCCATTTATTCATTTCTTAAGAATTTTCTGTGTTTTATGCATTATCTTTCTCTACTTAGGACTGTGTTATATTAGTTTTATACCTAATATGAAGTTCCTTGAAGTAAAGGTGAAGCCTTTGATGAGCCTTCTTTGTTTGCTTTAACCTACTGTGTACTTTGTTTCTTAGACTTGCCTTGTTGAAATGTTATCTAGTTTTTCCTCTCTTTATTAGAGGGATTCCTTCATAAAGCTAATATGTGAGTCAGTAAACGGTACATACTCTAGGGTTACTGCTTGAATTGTACGAATAAAAAATTCATATGTTGAAGGCACCGAGTGCTTCAGAATGTGCCCATATATGGAAATAGCATCTTTAAAATGGTGATTATGTTAAAATGAAGCTCTTAGAATGTCCCCTTATCCAATCTGAATGGTATCCTTATCAGTTCAGTTCAGTTCAATCACTTAGTCATGTCCGACTCTTTGCGACCCCATGAACCGCAGCACGCCAGGCTCCCTGTCCATCACCAACTCCCAGAGTTCACTCAGACTCACGTCCATCGAGTCAGTGATGCAATCCAGCCATCTCATCCTCTGTCGTCCCCTTCTCCTACTGCCCCCAATCCCTCCCAGCATCAGAATCTCTCCCAATGAGTCAACTCTTCGGATGAGGTGGCCAAAGTACTAGAGCTTCAGCTTTAGCATCATTCCTTCCAAAGAAATCCCAGGGCTGATCTCCTTCAGAATGGACTGGTTGGATCGTTGCAGTCCAAGGGCCTCTCAAGAGTCTTCTCCAACACCACAGTTCAAAAGCATCAATTCTTTGGTGCTTAGCCTTCTTCACAGTCCAACTCTCATATCGATACACGACTACTGGAAAAAACATAGCCTTGACTAGACAGACCTTAGTTGGCAAAGTAATGTCTCTGCTTTTGAATAGGCTATCTAGGCTGGTCATAACTTTTCTTCCAAGGAGTAAACGTCTTTTAATTTCATGCCTGCAGTCACCATCTGCAGTGATTTTGGAGCCAAAAAAAGTAAAGTCTGACACTGTTGCCACTGTTTCCCCATCTATTTCCCATGAAGTGATGGGTCCAAATGCCATGATCTTCGTTTTCTGAATGTTGAGCTTTAAGCAAACTTTTTCGCTCTCCTTCACTTTCATCAAGAGGCTTTTTCGCTCCTCTTCACTTTCTGCCATAAGGGTGGAGTCATCTGCATATCTGAGGTTATTGATATTTCTCCCACCAATCTTGATTCCAGCTTCTGTTTCTTCCAGTCCAGCATTTCTCATGATGTACTCTGCACTGAAGTTAAATAAGGAGGGTGACAATATACAGCCTTGATGTACTCCTTTTCCTATTTGCAACCAGTCTGTTGTTCCATGTCCAATTCTAACTATTGCTTCCTGATCTGCATACAGATTTCTCAAGAGGCAGGTCAGGTGGATTGGTAATCCCATCTCTTTCAGAGTTTTCCACAGTTTATTGTGATCCACACAGTCAAAGGCTTTGGCATAATCAATAAAGCAGAAATAGATGTTTTTCTGGAACTCTCTTGTATTTTCCGTGATCCAGCAGATGTTGGCAATTTGATCTCTGGTTCCTCTGCCTTTTCTAAAACCAGCTTGAACATCAGGAAGTTCATGGTTCACGTATTGCTGAAGCCTGGCTTGGAGAATTTTGAGCATTACTTTACTAGGATGTGAGATGAGTGCAATTGTGTGGTAGTTTGAGCTTTTTTGGCATTGCCTTTCTTTGGGATTGGAATGAAAACTGACCTTTTCCAGTCCTGTGGCCACTGCTGAGTTTTCCAAATTTGCTGGCATATTGACTGTAGCACTTTCACAGCATCATCTTTCAGGATTTGAAACAGCTCAACTGGAATTCCATCACCTCCACTAGCTTTGTTCATAGTGATGTTTTCTAAAGCCCACTTGACTTCGCATTCCAGGTCTGGCTCTAGATTAGTGATCACACCTCATGATTATCTGGATTGTGAAGATCTTTTCTGTACAGTTCTTCTGTGTATTCTTGCCACCTCTTCTTAATATCTTCTGCTTCTGTTAGGTCATATCATTTCTGTCTTTTATCAAGCCCATCTTTGCATGAAATATTCCCTCGGTATCTCTACTTTTCTTGAAGAGATCTCTAGTCTTTCCCATTCTGTTGTTTTCCTTTATTTCTTTGCACTGATCGCTGGAGAAGGCTTTTTATCTCTTCTTGCTATTCTCTGGAACTCTGCATTCAGATGCTTATATCTTTCCTTTTCTCCATTGCTTTTCACCTCTCTTCTTTTCATAGCTATTTGTAAGGCCTCCCCAGACAGCCATTTTGCTTTTTTGCATTTCTTTTCCATGGGGATGGTCTTGATCCCTCTCTCGTGTACAATGTCACAAACCTCATTCCATAGTTTATCAGGCACTCTATCTATGATATCTAGGCCCTTAAATCTATTTCTCACTTCCACCATATAATCATAAGGGATTTGATTTAGGTCATACTGAATGGTCTAACGGTTTTCCCTACTTTCTTCAATTTAAGTCTGAATTTGGTAATAAGGAGTTCATGATCTGAGCCACAGTCAGCTCCTGGTCTGTTTTTGTTGATTGTATAGAGCTTCTCCATCTTTGGCTGCAAAGAATATAATCAATCTGATTTTGGTGTTGACCATCTGGTGATGTCCATGTGTAGAGTGTTCTCTTGTGTTGTTGGAAGAGAGTGTTTGCTATGACCAGTGCATTTTCTTAGCACAACTCTATTAGTCTTTGTCCTGCTTCATTCCTCATTCCAAGGCCAAATTTGCTTGTAACTCTACACTTCTAATTATACCATACACCCTAGATGTCTTCTTCCTCATATGTTGAAGAATATTCATTGTAACTTGGAAAAGAAAATGGCTACCCACTCCATTATTCCTGCCTAGAGAATTCCATGAACAGAGGGACCTGGCAGGCTATAGCCCACAGGGTTGCAAGGAGTTGGACACAACTGAATGATTAACACTTTCACTTGTCTTTCATCAATACTTGAAATAAAACACTTAATTTCCTTCCAAAAAGAACTAGTTATTTATAAAATTATTATGGAATTCTATACAATAATAGAGATGAATGAAATAAAACCACATGCAATAATATGAATTATCATTAGTATAATAGTGAGAAAAAATCAATTTACAATAGTGTGTATCCAGCATAACACTTGCATAACATGGAAACAGTGCCACATATTGTTTAATGGAACACATAAACATTTTCTTCGTAATAAAGCCTGTATGGGGAATGTATTTGCCAGGTCCAGGATAGTAATTACCTTTGTTGGAGGTAGCAAGAAAAAATTGAAGAGAACATTGGGTTCTTCCACTGTGCTTATTATGGAGGTTTTTGTTTATTTAGATAAAAGATTTGAGTTAAATGCAACAAAATAGTAAAACTGGCTGAGGTTGCTTCAATAGTAAATACATGAATGTTTTTTTTTTAATATCTCTGTTTTTTCTGTATATTTGAAATATCTTACTTTTAAGATAAAGCAATAAGGTGAAGAAAAATAGAAGAGAGATATATATTGGGTCCTCGAGCTAGGTGTGGAAAGTGTGTCTGTAATGTGGGAAGCAAGTTTGCTGGAAAGTGCAGCTAAATGAGGACAGTAATATATGGCCCATAACCTCTGAGAATAAGCTAAGAATTGTGGTTAACAGTATATGAAACATCCTAAATTATACAGATCAGCAAAATAAAATGCATATCCATGGCAGCAGTATTCATAAAAAGAATACTAGATCTGGAGAATGGATTGGGATGCCACGTACCAAGAGAAAACCATATCTTCAGCTATTTGTAATTTCAACATGTATCTACTGACAAATTTTAAGAGTTTCTAAAATAAGGCTAACCCTGGTAGTGCTATCTTGAAGCTGAAAACTATAAATCTTACTAATACCAGAGAGGGTATGCTGTCATTAGGAAGAGAACTTGGGACCTTTTTTAGGGCCACACTGAAAGCCTAGAATAGAGTGGGCATAAGGATCCAGTCTTTTCAGGCCCCTTCCTCCCCATACAAGGAAATCCGTGCTTCTGCAGCCAAATGAAGATTTAAGCTCTGACCAGCCTTGGCTCTGCCCCCATCAAACTAGAGTTCACTGAACTGTTTGATTGTGAGTAGCTTCTTTGATTTTTAAACTGGTTAAATATGATGAAAATCTGTGCATAAACTTGCAAATGAACCCCAGAAAGACAAAGGCCTTTGAAATGGACATTTCAAATGAGCTAAGTAGGTGGAGAAGCCCGCAAGTAATTGTTCATATTTCATGGGGACTTGGTTTTTCATGAATTCATCTCAGTGTCATCTTTCATACATATTACAGTGTCGCTTCATTAAAATTCTTGAGGCAGTGCTGAACCTGGTCAGGCTGAAATGGGGCTGACAAACCTCGTGTCTGCTGCACAGATAACCAGACCTTATGAAGGTGAAATTAGTTTTCAGAAGCTGTACTGCTCACTTGATTGATTCCGTCTTAGAAGTCATATGACTTAATGTTTCCTGCTTGGGCTGCCTCTGTCATGCAAACATGACCTGATAACACATTGTCAGGAGCGCTCCAGAGAGCTAACAGCAATCTAACATCTTTCTACTGAGTGTGAGTTCCATCTGAAATGTGCATATTTGATAAGCAGCTCGTCTTCTCTCTGTCCTTTTCATTTTCGGAAAGTTAATCTTCTCTGCTCTAGTGAGTGCTGTGGGGAGATGAGGTGGGCAGACATGCCACAGGTGGCCTCAAACTCTGCTGTGTGGGGGAAGCTCACTGTCTAGAGGCCATTCTGTCTGGACATCACTTCTGAGAAGCAGCTAGACAAGGAGTGACAATGCAGGTCCACCATCATATCCAGGAGGGAGAAAATGAAATCAGGGAGTTTCATTACTGAGTGTTATTTGACTTTGTTGTCAAAGATACTTTTAACCATCTCTTCACCACAGCAGAAATCTGTATCGTATATTCAGTCAAAGCACACAATGTCTTCTGAAATCAAGGTGGCTGACCTTACAGAATTTTAATGCTGGAATTCATATACAGGCCCCCCCTCTTTCATATCCCATTTTACAGAAGAGCAAATCTAAACTTGGAGAGGCTTAGTGGTGCATCCAAAGTCACCTAGCTCTATTCGTGGTAGATCCAAGGCTGAGACTTAGATCTTCAGATTAGTTTAGTTCTTCCAGCACTCCCCTGCACTGACCCCTCACCTAGAAGTCAGACGTGGGCTTCAGAGAGATTCCATGAAGGTCACATGTGGACCTGGTGTAGCACCTTCTCATTCCTGATCTAAGCTTCATATTTTCTCACATAATAACATCAGTTTATATTAAACTTTACAAGTTACAAAATACAACCGCAAACATCTCATTGCCCTTCACAAAGAAAGTCTGAGACAAAGCATGCAAGACATCATTCTCATTTCACTGTTAAAGACACTGAGAGTGAGAAATGTACCTGCATTGTCACTCCTGGACTGGCTGCCTCTTGGAAGTGACATCTAGACATAGCATTGGATTCTAGAAAGTACACTTTTTCTTGTGCCAGAATTTGGGGCCATCTGCAGTGTGTCTGCCCACTTCATTCCCCCACTGCACTCACTTGCTCAAGACCAACGAGAAGGTACTTAAAGACTTGGATGGAGATAACCAAAGAAGAGATAGACATAGGAATCCAAGAATCAGAATATCTCAATACTGAAGAGCTGGCAAAGTGGCAGTTATGGTGCCAGTCTGGAGAGCAACCAGATCAGAGAAGTAGGGGCTCCAAAAGAAGGCTCCAAGAAAATAAAACCAAAATAATGAATCACCTGATATACTTGATTATCAGTAAAAGAATATTTGTGATAAATTGATCTAAAAGAGAATTTTGGAAAAAAGAAAAGGTACATAGAAAGCTAAGTGAATTCTAAAAAGAGAGACAATGATTATTCCCAGGAAGAATGCAAAAGGAAGAACTGCTCCGAGACTATTTGGTTCTAATGTAATATGCAAGGCATAACAACCTGATCACTGACTTTAGAGTAGCCAAGAGATGTACTGTAAATACACGGAGAGATGAGTGGAGAGGTGAAGTTGTAGGAGAGAGAGGACTATAAGAGAGTCAAATTCTCACTATACCATAAACAGAAGTCAATAAACAATGTTTACAGTTAATAAATCTGTTGGTTTTGCTGTATAACAAACAACTACAAATGTTAGTGGCTTTAAACAAGAACCATTTCAGTTGCTCAAAATTATATTGGGTACAAATTAGGCTGTGCTTAATGGGATGATTCATTTCTGCTCCATACAATGTCAGCTAGACTCATTCATGTGTATGTGGTCAGCTGATAGTGGATGGCTTCATGCATGTACTTGGAAGTTGGTTGGTTGTCACCTGGCTCAGTGGAGGCAACTGGGCTAGCCTGGGCTTGTTTACATAGTGGGAGCCACAGTGCTCCCAAAGGCAGTAATAAAACAAACCCCAATTTCAAGCCTTTGCTTGTATCATGCTTGTTAATGACACACTGGCCAAAACAAGTTATACAGCCAAGTCAAGATTCATAGGTTAGAAAAACTACCTCTTACAGAAGAGGCTATAAAATTACACTGAAAAATTGAGTACATTCAAAGGTGGAATGATTTTGTGGCCATTTTTTAAATCAACCATGATAAAACTGACAGAATATTTTATATTAAATATAAAACTGAAAAACTAATCAAAGCTATGGTTTTTCCAGTAGTCATGTATGGATGTGAGAGTTGGACTATAAAGAAAGCTGAGTGCTGAAGAATTGATGTTTTTGAACTGTGGTGTTAGAGAAGACTCTTGAGAGTCCCTTGGACTGCAAGGAGATACAACCAATCCACCGTAAAGGAAATCAGTCCTGAATATTCATTGGAAGGACTGATGTTGAAGCTGAAACTTCAATACTTTGGCCACCTGATGCAAAGAACTGACTCTTTGGAAAAGACCCTGTTGCTGGGAAAAATTAAAGGTGGGAGGAGAAGGGGATGACAGAGGATGAGATGGTTGGATGGCATCACTGACTCAACGGACGTGAGTTTGAGGAAACTCTGGGAGTTGGTGATGGACAGGAAGGCCTGGAGTGCTACAGTCCGTGGGGTCTCAAAGAGTTGGATACGACTGAGCACCTGAACTGAACTGAAACTGGAAAACTGGAATTAAGTGGTTATATTGTACAAATCACAAGTATATACTTACAAACTAATTGGAGACAGAATGGCTGCTTTACTATTACTTGAATGGGTACATGTAATTAGGATTAAATTTTCAGTGATTGAAAAACATCCTACTACTAGGCATATACTCTGAGGAAACCAGAATCGAAAAACACAGTTGCACCCCAATATTCATCACAGCACTATTTACAATAGCTAGCACATAAAAGCACCCTAGATGTCCAAAAATAGATGAATGAATAAGGAAGTTGTGGTACATATACACAATGGAATATTACTCAGCTATAAAAATGAATGCATTTGAGTCAGTTCTAATGATGTGGATGAACCTAGAGCCTATTATATAGAGTGAAGTAAGTCAGAAGAAAAAGATAAATATCATACATTACCACATATATATGGAATCTAGAAAGATAGTGCTGGCAATCCTACTTTCAAGGCAGCAAAGGAGACATAGACATTTTGGACACAGTTAAGGAAGGAGAAAATGGGAGACATGGGAGAACAGCATTGATATGTTAAATATCATAGCCAATGGGAGTTTGCTGTATGACACAGGGAATCCAAAGCCAGTGCTCTGTGACAACCTAGAGGGGTGGGATAGAGAGGGAGGTGAGAAGGAAGTTCAAAAGGGAGGGGACATATGTATACCTAATGTGGATTGATATTGATGTATGGCAAAAACCATCACAATATTATACAGTAATTATCCTCTATTAAGAAAAAAAAAAAACTAAAAAAAGTCTGCATCTAGAACTACTTAGAAAACAAGATCATGTGCTCTAGAAATTGTGTTAGGAAACAGAAAATGGATCTGAAAATGAAAACTCCAGTGGCAGCTGCTATTGCCTAAGTGTGACCCTTAAAATTCACAGGTTAAAATACTAGTCCTCAATGTAATTGTATTTAGAGATGAAGCCTTTGGCAGGTGTTTCTTCCTCTTTCTCTCTGCCATGTGAGGACACAAGAAGAAGGCTGTCTATAAACCAGGAAGAGTACGCTTAGCAAAAACTGAACTGGCCAGGACCTTAAGCTTGGACTCCTCCGCCTCTAGAACATTGAGAAATAAGTGCTGGCTGTCTAAGTCACCAAGTCTACAGTAATTTGTTATAGCAGATCAAATCAAGACAACAGTTCAACTATTTTAGGAAATATGTGTTTATAAAAGCATTATTTCTTAATTATTATGGTGTTTTAAATGATTTAAACATATATCTTAAATTACAGATTAAACGTCACCATTAGGTGAACAGCAAAGTGTATATGTTACACACATACATATATCAGCCTTCCTTGATGACTCAGTGGTAAAGAATCCACCTTCAATGCAGGAGACGCAGTTTCAATCCCTGGGTCAGGAAGATCCCCTGGAGAAGGAAATGGCGACCCACTCCAGAATTCTTGCCTGGGAAATCCCATGGACAGAGGAGCCTGGCGGGCTGCAGTCCATGGAGTGACAACAATTGATACAACTTAGTAATGAAATCACCACCATACATATATCCACTCTTTTTTAATAATATTTTCTAATATAGGCCACTGCAGAGCACTGAGTAGAGTTCTATGTGCTACAAATTAGGTTCCTATTAGTTATCTATTTATTATATAGGAGTGTACATATGTCAATTCTAATGTTTTTCACTTTTTCAGTGTGCATATGTCAATTCAAATCTCCCAATTTGCTTATCCCCTTATAACCATAGGTTTGTTTTCTACATATGTGACTTTACTTCTGTTTTATAAATAAGTTCATTTGTACCCTTTTCTTAGATTCCACACATAAGCGATATCATGTGATATTTGTCTTTCTGTGTCTGACTTACATCCCTTAGTATGACAATCTCTAGGTCCATCTATGTTTTTGCAAATGACATTATTTTTTCTATTTTGTTCTTTCTTCTGACTGAGTAATATTCCATTGCCTGCTATATCTCTTAAATCATCAATCTGGCCAAAAACTCTCACTTTAATCTCCTATTGAGAAAATTATAATTGCTTTCTATTTGGTGATATCTGGAGATTCAGACACATTTTATACATATACAAAGAATTATACCAAAATAGTAATAATAGTTATAAATAGTTATAAATAACTGAGAAATAACTATTGAGAAACTCTCAAAGCAAACTGCCAAGAATTTTAGCAACCTTTTGTTGGAACTATCTAGTTTTCTAAAGTAAATACATATTGTGATTTTAACAGTGTTAACCATCACCCACTGGATCTGCTCTAGGTCCTTAGTTCAAACCCCAAGTTTCCATACACGAGAAGATTCTCCCCAATTTCCTCAGTCTATAACATCACTAAGATCATTACCATCTCAACAGATGCTTCAGGTCATCTGTGGTCTGACAGTTTTCCAGTCCTGTAGGAAGGCATTGGGGTAGATGAAAGGTGATGAGTAATGATTAGCTATCATGAGTAATGATTACTAAATCCTAGGTGTCAGCCCACAGAGTGCTTAGTGTAGACTGAAGGAAGAAAGAGCCCACTCTTACAAGATCAAGCAATTACTGAGTTATGTCTGGCCCTGGCAAGTGAAATCCTATCTCACACAAAGACTGAATGTTTGAGAAGTTACTTGCTGAGGCTCAAATAGTGCCCCTTGCAGAGATCCTTCAAACAAAACAAAGAAAAATTTAGTGTGAAGGTGATGCAACATATCTATCTGGATTGTCACAGTGATTAAGATTCATAAAACTGAACACAAAAAGTCAATTTTCCTATAGGATATTTTAAAAATAAAATTTGAAGAACATAGTTGTCATGGAAAAAAAAATGAGTTCCACATTCCTCCTAGATAGGAAAGGCTCACAGACTTTAAAACCAGTACAAAAAGGAACTGCCTGGCTTTCATTCTCTTTCAACCCATGGGTTGAACCAAGGTCTCCCACATTGTAGTCAGATTCTTTACCAGCTGAGTCACAAGGGAAATCACAAGGGAAGCCCAAGTGGGTAGCCTATCCCTTCTTCAGCGGGTCTTCCTGGCCCAGGAATCAAAACAGATTCTCCTGCATTGCAGGTGGATTCTTTACCAACTGAGCTATGAGGGAAGTTCCTGTCCTCTCTTTAGAATAGACTTAAATGCCACAAGCAAAAAATCATAAAACTGCTGAATATCCAGATAAAATGAAATCAAACATGCTGATCTGGCCACCTATAAAATACTGCTAAAATCCATTCCATTATTCCTGCGGGAAGATCCATTTCCCAAATTTTGTCCTTGCTCTGTACAACTCCCATTAGCATCCAACAGTGTACCCAATACTTCACCCATTGTTTAGTACACAGTAAGCATGCCATAAATATTTGTTCAATTATTTATGTTTGCTCCCAAATTGCCATATTCTGATGAAGTCAGCATAACAGTGAAATTTCTCTATAATCACATAATAAATTATTTATCACTGGTGTCAACAGTGACCCTGTAGAGTAAAGGTAAGCAAAACAAACCCACAAATGTGTGCATTTAGTAGCCTCTACCCACTCTTCTCCACGTGTTTGGGTATGGGCTAGTGTCTGGCTCTGCTGCTCAAGCTTCAGGAAGAAAGATAAAAGTTAATGAGTCAGAGAGTTAGGAGCTGTGTTTAAGAAATCTGAACATTTTCTATTTTAAGTCTGGAAAAAGGAAAGGGAAAATACTATCTTAATTATCTTTTTTTTCTCTGAAGCCATCACATCCTAAAAACCAAATCTACTTATTTTATCTAGCATTACTCAGGAAGCCTTGCTTTATCAAAACACCATGCATAGTTTCAGAAAGGAAAACAAGAGAACCCCTTCTTCAATGTGGCCACATCTAAGAGGACAGAAAATCTGCAGTGAACAGAACCTTTGTTACCTAATCCTGAACTACAAGAACTCTATTATATTTCTTTGCTTTTCAGCTTAGGAAAATCAGGTTGCTGACTTAATGTGAGGAGTGATGAATGAGTAGTCCTGGTTAGTTCAGAACCTCATCAACTGTTCCCAGGCAAACCATTCTTTGCTTTTCCAGAACAAAGTCTAGGCTGCAGCCACCAGCAGAGGAGTTATATTACAGGTAAGGCAATCGGTGGAATGGGATTGAAATCTCCAAACAGTTTCCCATCTATGACATCAATTCTGTTTGGAAGCAGAGGTGATAGGCCTGTGTGTTTGCCTGAGTGTTTGCTCTGCTTCACAGAGTACAGACATGCCCCATGCATCACCCTGCCTGTTCACTGCACGCTGTAAACTTGCTGAGGTTCGTGTCATAAATGTGCCTATAAACCTGGCCATGTTTATTGTGTGTCCCAATTCTTCTCTTTTTAACAAGAAGAACTGTCCTTTATTAGTCCCTCTTTGTGAACACATCTGAAAAATTTCCTCCAGGCTTGGAGCATTCATTCATTTTCCTTTGAAATCTTCTAGATGCATTTTTCAGATCAGCCACTAGATGCCCAGATGCCAAAATAAAACTCGAGCAGTTTTTCCAAGGAAAATAATGGTTTTGCAATGTAACAAGGATAGATATTTTTTTCAGCCATCCTATCCAGAGGCCTGGGCAAGGTTTTCATGTATTTAAAGAGTTTTGTGTGTGTGTGTCTGTGTGTGTTTAATGCAATATTATTATCTAGACTGGGGGGTAAAAGTCCTCAAACCAAGAATTATTAGAAATAAAAAATTCCCAGAAGCTGCCAGTACTTCTCTGACAATAAAAACCTAGAACAAACTACCTTAGAATCAAGCACCCAACTTCAAACTTCAGGACCCTCATGAAAACTTTTTCACTAGCCACACTCCCTGGCTTACCTTTAGCAGTACCTAGAACACCAGGGTCTGAACTCTCACAGAAATCAAGGTGGTAAGCCAGGACCTGTGTTGAAGTATCCTCAACACAGGTAGTTAATATAATTCATTGTCAGTGTCCTTTTTACTGAAATTTTCTGCTTCTTCCCTTTAACAGGATAAATGTATTCCACTCAGACTAGATTTTTGTGGGATATATTAATCTACAAAGCATCCAGACACCAGTGATGGGCTGCAAAGAACATCAGAATCACAGCCTAGGAAACACAGCTAGTGAAGGAAGAGAGTTGGATTTACCTGCATGCATCAAAGTAATTTAGAAAGAGAAATGTGAGCATGGGAAAGTTTTTCAAATATGTAAAGGGCCATAACATTAAAATTCAAAATTATAGCACAGGAAGAAAACTTTGAGAGCACTGCCACCAAGAGAGCAGATAATACTCTCAATCTGTATGGCCCTTTTTCTCGCTGATGGACACAAATACTTTAGCTATATCATTTTCAACACAGCTTTAATGATGATTCAAAACAATGGAAGAAAAATGCTCTGCAGATAAATTAAAAATCACTCAACGAGTCTCACGCCCAGCAGTATTTTGCAGTGCAATGCTCAGTCATAGCTGACTCTCTGAGAATCTATGGACTGTAGCCTGCTCGGTCCCCCTATCCATGGGATTATCCCAGCAGGAATACTGGAGTAGGTTGCCATTTCATTCTCCAGCAGATCTTCCCAACCCACGGATTGAACTCACGTCTCCTGTGCTGGCAGGCAGATGAGCCACCTGGGAAGCCCATGGTGGCTAAAATGAACCATCTGAATAGGATGACTTCTCCTTGCTCCCAGCCTGCCTCCACATGGACAGTAGCACCTCGTCTTTTGCCACAAGGAAGGGGTGGTCCTGGCCACATTTCCTCCTTGGTCTTAGAGAGAGAAAAGGAATGTTTAAATTAGCCCTTTTATGCTAAGACTTGCCTCTGCAAGACTTCCTGTCTTGCTTCAGAAAATGTGGGATGATGGTTGAGGAGCTGCCATCCCTTCTGCAGGTGACCTACACATCACCCTAGGTTCTGATCTAGCTACATGGCTACAAGCAATCCCCCAAAATGAGTTGAGATATTTAGAGGTTGTTTCCCCCCGCCCCTCACTGTCACCTTAGCAAGAAAGAACTTTTTGACAAAGAAAGCTGAGCACCAGGAAAATTGAATTCCAAAGTAGCGAGTGCCCCATTCCTGAGACAACTTATGATGAGGAAGTATAGCCCCTTCCCAAGCTGTGAGAGGATGGTTCCTGAACTGGGGGAACGATTAGCCCCAAAGACCTCATTTAGTATTTCCTTTCCAATTCTATGTTTCTATCATTTTTGCAGACCACATTCTGAAAAGTGAAAAGGCAAGTCCTGTATCTGAAAGCCACACAGAGTAACAATATACCAAAAAAATAAATAAATAAAAAGAATTTCTCCCTGATGGCAAGTTACTGTATGAGGTTATCGAGGTTAACTATTCCCTTAACAGGGTTCAGTATAAGCCTGAAAAAATTCACTGTAAAAAACATCTGGGGAGAATGACACCTCATTTTCTTGAGTAATAGTTCTTACAAGGAACAATGCTTCCTATCAAATATTGACACCTAAGTCATTTAGAATCACTTATTTTAAGAAGTAAGTAAATCTCCTGACTGGGAAAGGGAAACAAGCCAGGCTTCTTGTTGGCAAATGCTAAACCAGGCATCTGACAATGCTAAGTCGCTTTAGTCGTGTCCGACTCTGTGCACCCCCACAGATGGAAGCCCACCAGGCTCCCCCCTCACTGGGATTTTCCAGGCAAGAACAATGGAGTGGGTCGCCATTTCCTCTCCAATGCATGAAAGTGAAAAATAAAAGTGAAGTCGCTCAGTCGTGTCCGACTCTTATCGACCCTGTGGACTGCAGCCTACCAGGCTCCTCTGTCCATGGGGTTTTGCAGGCAAGAGTACTGGAGTGGGGTGCCATTGCCCTCTCCAAGGCTTCCCTGGTGGCTCAGCGGTTAAAGCGTCTGCCTCCAATGTGAGAGACCCGGGTTCGATCCCTGGGTCGGGAAGATCCCCTGGAGAAGAAAATGGCAATCCACTCCAGTATTCTTGCCTGGAGAATCCCATGGATGGAGAAGCCTAGTAGGTTACAGTCCATGGGGTAGCAAAGAGTCGCACACAACTAGACATCTGACAATACTGATCCTATTATTCAAATATTCTATGTCTTTTAGAAATACAATCCATATATCCCCACACCACATCAAGGAGGGATTTCTTCTGTGTCAGCCATGGCAAAGGACTGTGTAGTATCCCCTGTCATGTTGAATAGGCAGAAGGTTTCCAAAAGACAAGCTGCTTGCACAGAATCATCCCTAGAGCAAGACACCTAGGCAGAATGCTTCTATTACTTATGTAGTATTATATGTCAAGTAATTGGAAGACCTTTTACCCTCAAAAGGACTAAGGAGAGCTGTCCATTTACTAATCTATGGTTTTAACATGTCATCAGAATCGAAGGCTATGGAAAAGCCAGCTTCCCTGAGTGACATCTATCTAGAGTAGGACTAAGGTCTTAGAGTGAAGCCATGGTCACTCTAAGATTCCTACATGTCAGAACCAGCTACAAATTCCTCTCTATCAGATAGCTGATGGTTCTTATAACAGAAAATTTTAGCCATAAAACCTACCTCCTCCTTCCTTCCCTATGAGAGTCTTACAGAATGTTTTATGGCCTGTGTATACAAATTTAACCTTAACTCAAGTAAAAAATCATTATTAATTTCCTCCTGAAAGGTACAATGGGAGACTCTTACCATCTTCATGTCGTTATTTCTCCAATGACATATTTTGTGACAGTCATGCACAACATGGAGAAAGCCTCAACGAAAATGCTCCCAGTGATAGGTTTCCATGTAAGGTATTCACTCATTTCTCCATGCATTTCACATTGACTTATCAAGGCCTAAGTGTGAGGCACTGTGTTCAGTATAGGAATAAACAAGATTCTTCCTCAGCATTGGATTTTGTATAAACTTAGTATGGCCAGTGGCACAATGCAATCAGGGGGACAGAGTTTAATGGGGACAAGGAGACCGAAGGAAGTATGGTAGTTTTCAGCTTGACAGCTGAGCAGGAAGATGGAGAGTGAGCAGGGCAAATGTGTGAAGGCATGAGAATGTCAGCCATTTGGTTTATGGAGAGGATGGGGGTGAAGAGGCAGGCGGCAGTTGGAAAATAAACAGCTTGCATAACTTTGTTCTAAAGTTCTGATGAATCACTGAAGAATTTTAAGAAAGGGGGTGGGTAGCATGATTAGATTTGTGTTCTAGAAAGATCACTGCTAGCAGGAAAAACACACCATAATGGAAAATGAGAAGATCAGAGAAAAGGAAAACTTCCAGAAGGTCCTGGAAGAAAAATTCTAAGGCAGCAGTAGAGAAGATGAAAAAAAGATTGATTTAGAAGGTAGACCAAGATGTGGGGATTCTGTAAGAAGGAGGAATCTAGGATTCTTTGTGGATATCTGCTGTGTTCCAGGATTGTGGCCCTCATACTTAGATACGCATTAGAATTAATTGAGGAGCATTTTAAAATATCCAGCTTGAGCCTTCATCCCTCAGGGTTCTTATTAAACAGGTCTTGGATGGAGACCAGGGAATAGCATTCTTTATGACACTCAGGATTTCTCTCAGTTGGTCCTGCAGAGGTTGAGAAGGAGGTCAATTGGGAGTCAGCACAGATTTCACTGTCTACACTATTGTGTCAACATTTGTCAAAACATCTGTTACAAACTTGTGCTCTAATCTTGGGTTTCAGACATTCAGCTAACTCTTTTCAGTGTTACAAACATGGCTATGGTGTAACAGGAGAAAATAACTGCAGGGAAATTTTCTGCATGAAAAGTGCCTCAGAAAGGGTCAAGGATAAGACAGCAGGAATTTACATCTGAATCCAAAATGATGTGCTGTTATTTCTGGGGAAAAGCTTCCCAACCCCTGCATCCTGTCTTTGGCTAAACTCTTGAGCCAGGGAACTGTTGCTGCACTGAAATCCTCTGGATGCCCAGGAGCACTGAAGGGATTAATGAATAGTTGTGTAGCAAGTCCATCTCAGAATCCAATGAATAATCAATGGTACTTGAGGCTCCCTAGGTAATTGAATTGCAAACCTGGTAATAAGGAGCCTTGTATCCATAGTAGAAATATACTTCATATCTATTTACTAATATAGACATTGATGAAAGACCATTGCTCATATGGATTATTTACCTTCTATTTCTATTAAAAATCAAGCACAGTAAATTTTTTCTAACAAGGATTTGCTTCCTTTACCTGTACACAATGAAGTAGACCTTACAGTTACACAAGCCCATCACCTCTATTTCCCAACTATAGGAAACAAGTACAAAACTTACTCTAATCTACTTACTTTCAGAATTGAGATGAGGAACAAATATGTCATAGTTTCTGTAATACTGCTTTACTGACTATGCCAAAGCCTTTGACTGTGTGGATCACAGTAAACTGTGGAAAATTCTTCAAGAGATGGGAATACCAGACCACCTGACTTGCCTCTTGAGAAACCTATATTCAGGTCAGGAAGCAACAGTTAGAACTGGACATGACAACAGACTGGTTCCAAATAGGAAAAGGAGTACGTCAAGGCTGTATATTGTCCCCCTGCTTATTTAACTTATATGCAGAGTACATCATGAGAAATGCTGGGCTGGAGGAATCACAAGCTGGAATCAAGATTGCCAGGAGAAATATCAATAACCTCAGATATGCAGATGACACCACCCTTATGGCAGAAAGTGAAGAAGAACTAAAGAGTCACTTGATGAAATTGAAAGAGGAGAGTGAAAAAGTTGGCTTAAAGCTCAACATTCAGAAAACTAAGATCATGGCCCTGGTCTGATCACTTCATGGCAAATAGATGGGGAAACAGTGGA
>SJXQ01005822.1:31524-40478 GCA_006408695.1 Aepyceros melampus
ATGTCTTCTAGCCAAGGGCAGTCTGTAGACTATTAATGTTCTCAAAAAAAAAAAAAAAAAAAAAAACCACAAGACTATTTTACTACAATTTAAATATGATTTAGTAATGAAGATATAACCTCAAAAAGAGGTACATCAATCGTTTTTAAAGAATAAGTCCTCTTCTGACCTTTCATATAACACAAAGAATGTTGAACCACTTTTTGGTGGATTTCTGCTATATTCTGGCCATAAATAAAATGCATTCAATATAAAATTTATTCTGAAAACCAGGACCAGACTCATTTATTTGAATGTTGTTTTTAAAATATATATATTAATGAGAAGTAAATATAAACTTGGTTGTCATTCCCATGTACACCCTTTCCTGAGTTTTTATGCTATTGTTCTAATTTATTTGGAACATTTTAAATGCATTCTTTCTCTCTCTCTCTCTCTCTCTCTCTCTCTATATATATATATATATATATATATATATGTTTGTGTGTGTGTGTATTATATTCAGTCATGTCAGACTCTTCTTGATACCATGTACTGTAGCCCTTGAGGCTCCTCTGTCCATGGGATTTTCCAGGCAAAGAATACTGGAATGAGTTGCCATTTCCTTCTCCATCTCCAGGGGATCTTCCCAACCCAGAGACTGGGGTCTCTGCATTGCAGGCAGATTCTTTACTGATAAGCCACCAGGGAAGTATAGATATATACAGTAATTTTTAAAGTTATACTGACTATCATCAAGATGTAGACTTGAAATCTGATACACAAAGGCTGAATTACACTGAGTCAACAAAAAGTCAACAGTAGATCAAAAATGATATTCTAATTTGCAGACAATAAAAAAGGCTAAGCACCAAAGAATTGATGCCTTCGAACTGTGGTGCTGGAGAAGTCTCTTGAGAGTCTCTTGGACTACAAGGAGATCAAACCAGTCGATCCTAAAGGAATCAACTGTTAATATTCATCAGATGCTGAAGCTGAAGCTCCAATACTTTGGCCACATGATGCAAAGAGCCGACTCATTGGAAAAGACCCTGATGCTGGGAAAGACTGAAGGCAGGAGGGGAAGGAGATGACAGAGGATGAGATGGTTGGATGGCATCACTGACTCAATGGATATGAGTGTAAGCAAACTCTGGGAGATAGTGAAGGACAGGGAAGCCTGGAGTGGGGTCGCAAAGAGTCAGATACAATTAAGCAACTGAACAACAACAATTTGCAGTCCACTGGGTCCCCATTAGGCCATAAACAAATCTTAAGAAATGGGACAAACACAAACAAATAGTAAATATTGGTAAATAAAGAGAGCCAGTTTGGATAACGTAATACTAAAAAGACCAAAACTGTTACTCTAGCTCATAAATTGTCTCCGTTTCTTTTTTCTGTGATTTCACAGCCTGAACATTCTTGGGAAAAAGTTAATGTGGTATAAGCTGCTAACAGAACAGCATTCAAAGAAAAGTATAGCAAAAGATAGCAAGTTTTCTTTGATAAAGACCATTGTTCTTCAAATGATAGATACCTTCAGACATTCAGAGTCTAAACTAAAGAATATTCTGCAGGTGGGGATTTTGCCTCTAGGGGGAGCTTTACTTTCTTTCCTGGAACATGTGGGCCCTCAAGAAACAGCATTACTTTCATTAGGTGGCTGCTCCAGCCAAAGGGAAAGACTTCAACAAAAGGGATCTGAGAGGCACTGAGAATACTACTTTATCTTTGTGGGAATAAAATAAATTATTTCCTAGATTTTGTTTTATTAATAAGTGCCTCTGTAATTGCTAGCTCGTGGCATATCTGCTTTTTTCTCATTTGAACAGCCTTAGTCATTAAAAGAGAGAGAGGGAGGAGAAAAATGATCAAAACATACCTTTGGCTCTATGAACTCGGATAGTGGGCTTAACCCATGAAGCTTAGTTCCAATTCTGTCTTCAAACTACTCATTTACTGTCTTCTAATTTTTAGCCACCTCTATCACCCCTAACCCAATCTCACCCCCTTCCCCGAAAGAAAGGAAAGTTTCCCTTAAGTAGGACAGCTTCAATTACTCAATAAGATCGATTGTCATCTTTCTCCAGGTATTGAAAAAACAAACTTTTTTTTCAATTGTCCCTCACTGTGGCTGCTGGGATAAAGGGACTGGTTACAGAAGAGTGCCAAGCCCTCTGGTGAGCTGCTGAATTCAGGGCCTCATCATTGGCTCTCACAGCAAGCAGATCAAACCAGCTAATCTAAAAGAAATCAAACTGAATATTCATTGGAAGGACTGATGTTAAAGCTCCAATACTTTGGCCACCTGATGCAAAGAGCTGACTCACTGGAAAACACCATGATGCTGGGAAAGATTGAGGGCAAAAGGAGAAGGGGGCAGAGAGGATGAGTTAGTTAGATAGCATCCCTGACTTAATGGACATGAGTCTGAGCAAACTCCAGGAGATAGTGAAGGAAGGGAACCTGGCGTGCTGCAGTTCATGGGGTCGCAAAGAGTCAGACACTACCCAGCGACTGAACAACAAGGATGGCAAGAGAGCAACATGGTGCAGGAAATGAAATCAGCAACCAAAAGGTTAACAGAAACATTCTTCACTATATTGTAGGAGTTGCATCTCTGCAACCCTCAACCTTTGCTGGTTTTATTTGCATTTAGGAGATGGTCTCCTGTTATGAGGAAATCTGACCCCGTGATCTTTCACTTGACCTTTCGTTGCTAATTCTAGCAATGTGCAATAAGACTTTCCACCAAGGGGCGGCCAGAGGTGGAACAGCCAAGTAGAAATTTCATTTCCCAACCAAGGGAACATTTCAATTTCTAGGAAATCAATTGAGTTCCTATTAAAAACAATGACACATATCTGTACTTTCCACAAATAGGTTGCTTCCTGTTAGAAGGTAGAAAGCCACCCTCCCCCAGGCCTCCAGATGAGCCCTGATTTATTCCTCCTGCACCAAAAACCATGTGAGCTGAAAGGTCAGGCAGTTAAAGATTTATGCTTTGTTTTATAAGATTGCTCAGAGAGAGAGTCTTTTCCCTCTCCTGTTTATTTTTTATCCTCCCCCAGCCTGCCGTCCATTTTTCTGGCTAAACTAGACCATGGAAAGGGAAATGGGAAATGTCCTGTAACATGAGCCCAGGAGCTAGCAGGATGTGCGAACCAGGGAGGGTAACCTCCTGTGGCCAGCCATCACCATCCACCCAGAGAGGGGCACATGCATCCCTGTACCTTGTAAATTTTTTTAACCTCAGGTCCTAACTGGAATTTATTTGTTGTCCTAGGCAGATGGATCTGGCTCTCCCTGGGCCCTACAAAATGATCTGTCACTGTCTCCCCTGGTAACCTACAGCAGTCCGTAATAAAGTCAGCTTGCCAGCTCCAAGAAACGGATGCCATATCCTAGATCATGTTGTCTTTTCATGTATTAGATTCCCATCATGGGCTGCCCAGACATTTCTTTAAAGCAGATGCCCCCATCTCCACCAGAACATCTATCTGAATAGGGCACTGTAGAAGATGAAGCCTCAGTGTGTTTATCACTTGTTCATTCGCTATTCTAATTTCCATTCTGATCAACAAAGTAACATAGAGGAAAACAACCAGTCCATAGATGATATGTGAAAATGAAGGGGAAACAAAACTTCAGAGACTATACATTTTTAACCTGCATGTGTCTTAACAACTTTGTTTCTTCCCAAACCTATTTTTCCCTATTTTATTTAATGCCACCATGACCCTGTGAAATCCTTCAGTGTGCTTTGATCTTTTTTTTCCTCCCTTATCCTCAGGTGAAGTCAGTATCCATATATTACTGATTGAAGTTCACGATGTCCCCTGCCTCACTATGGATCTCCACTATCTCTTACTAGGATTACTGGGATAAGCTTGGATCTGACCTCCCTGACTCTGCCCATTCCCCCTAGAGTTTAGAGCCCCTTCTCCACAGGCCAAGAATCTCACTCCATTACACTCCTCTCTTGAGCCATCAGTGTCTACCTTTTCATTTCTCAGATAAAGTCCAAATGCTTAGAATGGTATCCCCTGTTTTACACACCCATCTGCTGCCTTTACCGACACACCTATGGGCTTGCTCTGGTGCCCCCACACCCAGCATGGCCTTCCATATCTCCATACATTTATTCAATAGCTCCCTCTATCCATATTCCCTTCCTTAACTCAGAAAGAAAATTAAAGATAAACAACAACAAAAAAGCCATTTCTTTTTCCAGATATACTTCAAATGCCATCTTCTCCATGAAGCATCCCTGAAGACCTCACCTCAGGTCTCTCCTGCAATTCTCTCCTGCTCTCTTTTTTCCCTGTGATGCCTCCTTTATTCATTCTGCCAGAGGAGTAAACATACCTCTGCATGATAGCAACTTGCAGTTTCCTATATTGTTTACTTGCAATCTGTGTATTTTCCCCATATTAAACGATGAACTAAACTTCAGGGCATGTCTCATTTATGTCTCCATGCCTACCAATGGACTCAGAGTTTAGCCAAGAGGCTAGAATTACTCCAATCAGCTTCAGGATCATAACAAATAATTTAATTAGGGTCTGAAGTGTCTGGCTTTGTGAAAGATTGGTTGAGAAGAATTATATAGCTAGAGCCTACAACATTTTCTAAAGGCTTATCCTAATCAAGTTTGGGCACTAAAATTCAGTACTTAAATTTTGACATTATACTATGCAAGTATTATATAACTATTATGTAAACATAATATAATCTTATAAGATTATAAGGCTAAAAGAGAATTATAGAGAGGAAACCACTTCAGCCTAACTTTAGTCCAGATGCCTTGTCAAGGTCAGCTGTTGCTTTTTTTGTCTTCCCTATATCCACTGTGTCTTCTCTAGAGGAAGGTTCTCTGAGCTTTTTAGAGCACTTACCAGTCGTTCACTGTGTACATTCTACTTGAGAGTAGTTCTTTTGCCCCTTTCCTGCTTGCTCATTTCTGTTCCTCTCTAACCTTAAAAGAACCTAATTATGGGAATTAGATCACTAGGCAATTTAACCTAACTCTTGACTTATGCTCTCCTGAATGCATATCATGCCTTGCCTAACCTGTTGATTCTTTTCCTCTATAAAAATAAGAATGAAGAATTAAGCAGTTCTCTGTTGATGGGCATTTGGGCTGCTGCCATATCTTAGTGGCTGTAAATAACTACTAGAAATAATTCATGTTGTAAATATGATCATTGGGGGTATGTGTGCAGTCGCTCAGTCATGTCCAACTCTTTGCAACCCCATGGACTCTAGCTCACCATACTCCTCTATCCATGGAATTTCCCAGGCAAGAATACTGGAGTGGGTTGTCATTTCCTCCTCCAGGGGATCTTTCTGACCCAGGGATTGAACCCATGTCTCTTGTGTCTCCTGCCCTGGCAAGTAGATATTTTTTTACCACCATGCCACCTGGGAAGCCCAAATTGGAGTATAGTTGAATTACAATCCACAACATATTTTTTTAAAAACTCATATACAACTTAATAGAAAAGCAAACAACTCAATTAAAAAATGAGCAAGGCTCTGAATAGACACTTTTCCAAAGAAGACATACAAATAGTCCACAGGTACAAGAAAGTGTGATCAATATCATTAATCATCAGGAAATGTAAATCAGAACTACACTAAATTATCACCTCACACCTGTAAAAATAGCCATTACCAAAAAGATAAGAAATAACAAGCGTTTGCAAGGACATGGAGAAAAGGGAACCTTTATGTACTGCTGGAAGGAATGCAAATTAGTACATCTACTGTGGAAAACAGCATGGAGGTTCCTCAAGAAATTAAAACTAGAACTACCATATAAGTCCCTAGTTTTACTTCTTGGTATTTATCCAAAGGAAACAAAGTAACTATCTTGAAAACATATCTGCCCCCCCCCCAATCCCACCCAGTGTTAAATGCAGAGTTATTTACAAAAGCCAAGACATGGAAAGGACAAGAATTTATCAAGAGATGAATGAATTTTCAAAAGATGTGGCATACATACAGAATAGAATATTATTCAATCACAAAGAGAAGGAAATCCTGCCATTTGTGACAACATGGATGGTCTTGAGGGCTAATGCCCTAATGGCTAAGTCAAGTGAGACAGGAAAAGACAAACACCAATACCATATGATCTCACTTATATGTAAAAGTAAAAAAAAAAAAACCCAAAAACCTAAGACAGAGAACAGATTCACGGCTGCCAGAAGCAGTGGGTGTAAAGGATTTGTTGTTTTTCAGTCATTCACTCGTGTCCAATCTGGTGACCCCATGGACTGCAGCACGCCAGCTTCCCTGTCCTTTACCATCTCCTGGAACTTGCTCAAAATCATGTCCATTGAGTCAGTAGTATATATGTATGGCATACCTGTATGCCATTTAACCATATTTTCCTCTGTTGTCGTTTTCTCCTCCTGCCTTCAACCTTTCCTAGCATCAGGGTCTTTTCTAATGAGTCAGTTCTTCATATCAGGTAGCCAAAGTATTGGAACGTATTGAGCATATTGCTGAAGTATTCAGCTTCAGCATCAGTCCTTCCGATGAATATTGGGATTGAATTCCTTTACAATTGACTGGTTTGATCTCCTTGCAGTATGAGGGACTCTCAAGGGTCTTCTCCAACACCACAGTTCAAAAGCATTGATTCTTTGGCACTGAGCCTTCTTGATAGTCCAACTCTCACATCCATACATGACTACTAAAAAAACCATAGCTTTGACTAGATGGACCTTTGTCGGCAAAGTAATGTCTCTTTTTTTTTTAACATGCTGTCTAGGTATGTCATAGGTTTTTTTCCAAGAAGCAAATGTCTTTTAATTTCATGGCTGCAACCACCATGTGTAGTGACTTTGGAGCCCAAGAAAATTAAGTCTGCCACTCTTTCCATTGTTTCCCCTGTCTGTCATGAAGTGATGGGACAGGATGCCAAGATCTTAGTTTTTTGAAAGTTAAGCTTTAAGCTAGCCTTTTCACTTTCCTCTTTCACCTTCAAAAGGCTCTTTAGTTCCTCTTAACTTTCTACCTTTCGGGTGATGTCATCTGCATATCTGAAGTTATTGATATGCATACCTGCAATCTTGATTCTAGCTTGTGCTTCATCTAGCCTGGCATTTTGCATGCTGTATTCTTCATTCAAGCAGGGTGACAATACACAGCCTTGACGCACTCCTTTCCCATTTTGGACCCAGTCCATTGCTCCATATCCAGTTCTAACTGTTGCTTCTTGACCTGCAAACAAGTTTCTCAGGAGGAAGGTAAGGTGGTCTGGTTTTCCCATCTTTTTCAAAATTTTCCACAATTTATTGTGATCCACACAGTTAAAGGCTTTGGCATAGTCAATAAAGCAAAATAGATATTTTTCTGGAACTCTTGCTTTTTCGATGATACAGCAGATGTTGGCAATTTAATCGTTGGTTCCTCTATCTTTTCTAAAACCAGCTTGAACATCAGGAAGTTCATGGTTCACATATTGCTAAAGCCTGGCTTGGAGAATTTTGAGCATTACTTTACTAGCGTGTGAGATGAGTGCAGTTGTGTGGTAGTTTGAGCATTCTTTGGCATTGTCTTTGAATTGGAATGCAAACTGACCTTTTCCAGGCCTGTGACCACTGCTGAGTTTTCCAAATTTGCTGACATATTAAGTGTAGCACTTTCACAGCATCATCTTTTAGAATTTGAAATACCTCAACTGGAATTTCATCACCTCCACTAGCTTTGTTCATAGTGATGCTTCCTAAGGCCCACTTGACTTCACATTCCAGGATGTCTGGCTCTAGGTGAGTGATCACACCATCATGATTATCTGGGTCATGAAGATCTTTTTTGTACAGTTCTTCTGTGTATGCTTGCTACCTCTTCTTAGTATATTCTGCTTCTGTTAGGCCCATACCTGTTCTTTATATCTGTCCTTTATTGAGCCCATCTTTGCATGAATATTCCTTTGGTATCTCTAATTTTCTTGAAGAGATCTCTAGTCTTTCCCATTCTATTGTTTTCCTCTATTTCTTTGGACTGATCATTGAGGAAGGCTTTCTTATCTCTCCTTGCTATTCTTTGGAACTCTGCATTCAAATGGGTATATCTTTCCTTTCTCCTATGTTTTTTGCTTCTCTTCTTTTCACAGCTATTTGTAAGGCCTCCTCAGACAGCCATTTTTCTTTTTTGCATTTCTTTTCCATGGGGATGGTCTTGATCCCTGTCTCCTGTACAATGTTTCCAGAGTAGAGGATCTCATTAATGGGATGTGTGTGCCAAGAAATTCTTCACATTAGAGTCGGTTTTGAAGGATGGATAGAAGTTTGCCAAAGGGAGAGGAATGGGGCCTCCAGGTAGGAGAAGCAAGGACAGGACATTTTATAACAGGGCAGAGATCTGGGGACCACACTATGCCAGGTGCTTTTCTGGTTATCTTATTCAATGCTCACAAATGCTATGAAAAAGTGCTGTTAATTTTGGGGGGAAATGATTTTAATCTTCTTCATAAAATTGCTAAATGTTTTTCTAAAGAATTCAAGCTAGTTGACTTTTGGATCGCAGCCATTCTGACTGGTGTGAAATGGTACCTCATTGTGGTTTTGATTTGCATTTCTCTGATAATGAGTGATGTTGAGCATCTTTTCATATGTTTGTTAGCCATTCGTATGTCTTCTTTGGAGAAATGTCTGTTTAGTTCTTTGGCCCATTTTTTGATTGGGTCATTTATTTTTCTGGAGTTGAGCTGCATAAGCTGCTTGTATATTTTTGAGATTAGTTGTTTGTCAGTTGCTTCATTTGCTATTATTTTCTCCCATTCAGAAGGCTGTCTTTTCACCTTGCTTATAGTTTCCTTTGTTGTGCAGAAGCTTTTAATTTTAATTAGATCCCATTTGTTTATTTTTGCTTTTATTTCCAGTATTCTGGGAGGTGGATCATAGAGGATCCTGCTGTGATTTATGTCAGAGAGTGTTTTGCCTATGTTCTCCTCTAAG
>SJXQ01005822.1:41418-64168 GCA_006408695.1 Aepyceros melampus
GATGCAGGATGCTTGGGACTGATGCACGGGGATAATCCAGAGAGAGGGTGTGGGGCGGGAGGGGGGAGGTGGGGGTCGGGATTGGGAGTTCATGTACACTCGTGGCTGATCCATGTCGATGTGTAGCAAAACGAATACAGTATTGTAAAGCAAAACAAACTAAAAAAAAAAAAAAAAGAAGAAGAATTCAAGCTAGATAGAAAAATGCTACAAAAATCGGGGTTGGGATGGGGTATCAAATTCTAGTACCTCAAATGTCCAATGTTAATAATAGCAACATCGTCACATTAGGTATATATGTGGAAATAGACTCTTTCAGGGCACAAACAGAATCTTGTGCACCAGGACCCAGGAGAAAGGAGCAGTGAACCCACAAGAGACTGACCCAGACTTGCCTGTGAGTGTCCAGGAGTCTCCAGCAGAGGTGTGGGTCAGTGGGGGCCTGCTGCAGGGTTGGGGGCACTGAGTGTAGCAGTACATGCATGGGACCTTTTGAAGGAGGTGGCCATTATCTTCATGACCTCCACCAGAGTTTGGCCCTAGGTAAAGAGCAGGGAGGAAACACAGCTCCACCCATCAATAGAAATTTGGATTAAAGATTTACTGAGCATGCCCCTACCTCAATCAGAACAAGAACTAGTTTCCCTCTCAGTCAGTCTCTCTCATCAGGAAGCTTCCATAAGTCTCTTTTTCCATCAGAGGGCAGACAGACTGAAAACCACAATCACAGAAAACTAACCAATCTAATCACATGGACCACAGCCTTGTCTAACTCAATGAAACTATGAGCCATGTCGTGTAGGGCCACTCAAGACGGAT
Source organism: Aepyceros melampus (assembly GCA_006408695.1). Taxonomy (NCBI): domain Eukaryota; kingdom Metazoa; phylum Chordata; class Mammalia; order Artiodactyla; family Bovidae; genus Aepyceros; species Aepyceros melampus. The sequence continues at coordinate 42,238 of SJXQ01005822.1, forward strand.
GGGTCATGGGGGAGAGTTCTGACAAAATGTGGTCCACTGGAGAAGGGAATGGCAAACCACTTCAGTATTCTTACCTTGAGAACCCTATGAACACTATGGAAAGGGAAAAACATAGGACACTGAAAGATGATCTCCCCAGGTTGGTAGGTGCCCAATACATTACTAGAGATCAGTGGAGAAGTAAGTCCAGAAAGAACGAAGAGATGCTGTTGCTGCTGCTAAGTCACTTCAGTCGTGTCTGACTCTGTGTGACCCCATAGACAGCAGCCTACCAGGCTCCCCAGTCCCTGGGATTCTCCAGGCAAGAACACTGGAGTGGTTGCCATTTCCTTCTCCAAGGCGTGAAAGTGAAGTTGCTCAGTTATGTCCAATTCTTAGCTACCTCATGGACTGCAGCTGACCAGGCTCCTCCGTCCATGGGATTTTCTAGGCGAGGGTACTGGAGTGGAGTGCCATTGCTTTCTCCAAATGAAGAGAGAATTGAGCCAAAGCAAAAACAACACCCAGTTGTGGATGGGACTAGTGATGGAAGCAAGATCTGATGCTGTAAAGAGCAATACTGCATAGGAACTTGGAATGTTAGCTCCATGAATCAAGGCAAATTGGAAGTGGTCAAACAGGAGATGGCAAGAGTGAACGTTGACAGTCTAGGAATCAGCAAACTAAAATGGACTGGAATGGGTGAATTTAACTCAGATGACCATTATATCTACTACTGTGGGCAAAAATCCCTTAGAAGAAATGGAGTAGCCATCATAGTCAACAAGAATCCAAAATGCAGTATTTGGATGCAGTCTCAAAAATGACAGAATGATCTCTGTTCGTTTCCAAGGCAAACCATTCAATATCACAGTAATCCAAGTCTATTCCCCAACCAGTAATGCTGAAGAAGCTGAAGTTGAACGGTTCTATGAAGACCTACAAGACCTTCTAGAACTAACACCCACAAAAGATGTCCTTTTCTTTATAGAGAACTGGAATGCAAAAATAGAAAGTCAAGAATTTACCTGGAGTAACAGACAAATTTGACCTTGGAGTACAGAATGAAGCAGGGCAAATTCTGTCAAGAGAATGTACTGGTCATAGCAAACACCCTCTTCCAAAAACACAAGAGAAGACTCTACACGTGCACATCACCAGATGGTCAACACTGAAATCAGGTTGATTATATTCTTTTTAGCCAAAGATGGAGAAGCTCTATATAGTCAATGAAAACAAGACTGGGAGTTAACTGTGGCTCAGATCATGAACTCCTTACTACCAAATTCAGAATTAAATTGAAGAAAGTAGGGAAAACCACTAGACCAGTCAGCTATGACCTAAATTAAATTTCTTATGATTTACAGTGGAAGTGAAAAATAGATTTAAGGGACTAGATCTCATAGACTGAGTGCCTGATGAACTATGGACAGAGGTTTGTGACATTGTACAGGTGAGAGGGATCAAGACCATCCTGTCGTGGTTATCTGGGTCATTAAGACCTCTTTTGTACAGGTCTTTTATGTATTCTTGCCACCTCTTTTTAATATCTTCTGCTTCTGTTAGGTCCATACCGTTTCTGTCCTTTATTGTGCCCATCTTTGTATGAAATGTTCCCTTGGTATCTCTAATTTTCTTGAAAAGATCTCTAGTCTTTCCCACTCTACTGTTTTTCTCTATTTATTTGCATTGATCACTTAGGATCAATTCAAGTGATTGATCAGTTTCTTACTTTCCTGTCTCTCCTTGCTGTTCTTTGGGACTCTGCATTCAGATGGATATATCTTTCCTTTTCTCCTTTACTTTTCATGTCTTTTCTTTTCTCAGTTGTTTGTAGGCCTCCTCAGACAATCATTTTGCCTTTTTGCATTTCTTTTTCTTAGGGATGGTTTTGATCACGGCCTCCTATACAATGTTGCAAACCTCCACACATACTTCTTCAGGCACTCTGTCTATCAGATCTAATCCCTTGACTCTATTTGTCACTTCCACTGTATAATCATAAGGGACTTGATTTAGGTCATACCTGAATGGCTGGTGGTTTTCTCTATTTCTTCAGTTTAAGTCTGAATTTTGCAATAAGAAGTTCATAAATTTTGCAAGAAGGGTGAAAAGAATGAAGGTCTTCAAAAGTTACAAATTTCCAGTTGTAAAATAGATAACTTACAGGGGTGTAATTTAGTAATACTTGACTTGAAAGTTGCTATAAGAGATTTTTTAAAACCAGTCATCTTTTATTGGATGTTATTCTCCATTAGGATATGAAAGGATTCAGGGGTGTCTGGCAAAGGTCTTGTTCAGGAATGCAGTGTGTGCCCTCTTCAGTGGTACTCTTGGTTGCTCCTATTTAAGTTCCTTGTAAGAATGGCAACAGCTGAGAAGTAATAAGCTGCCAGCACCATAGAAAGCCCAGCAACGTTCCTTTTTTTCATGCTGAGATACTTGTAATACTGGTAATAACCTTTTTGAAACACTCCAGCAATGCCTTTAGGGATAAAACCCTTGCATTAGTATCCAGATTGGCAGCTCTCTTAATTTGACATCCAAGAGTTTTCTTCTCTTTCAGAGGTACAACTGACACGATCTTGGAGTCCTGGCTGTCTGCTCCAGTATGAACTTTCCTGTGTTGAGCAAGGTTTGAGGCACAACAAAAGGCCTTCCCATATTTTTCAGAGGGTTTCTCACCACTATGATTTATCTGATGCAGAAAAAGTGATGACTGTTTCCCAGATACAAAAATTTTTCTATGGTTGATTACAACCAATTTTACAACTTGAATCCAAATTGTCCCTTGTGGGCTTGGGTTACCGCTGCACAACTGTTTCCATGGCAACCTATTGTTTTCTCGCCATGATGGATGCCACTCACAAGCTACTGGCATCAAGAAGCAGGGAAAAAACTTGAGGTGGAAGTCACCCACTCCATTGTTCCATTTTTCTATTTTCTTTGGATATGATTTACTTTCTTTGGATATATACCCAGGAGTGGAATTGCTGCATCATAAGATAATTCTGTTTTTAGTCTTTGAGGAACTTTCATACTGTTTGCCATAGAGGCAACACCAGTTTGCATTCCCAGCAACAGTGTGCATGTGTTCCCTTTTCTCTATATCTCACTGACATTTGTCATGTGTGGTCTTTTTGATACTAGCCATTCTGATAGATGTGAGATGATATCTCACTGTGATTTTGATTTGCATTTCTCTGATGATTGGCAATATTGAGCATATGAGCATGTTTCTATGTCTTCTCTGGAAAACATGTCTATCCAGGTCTTTAGCCCATGTTCTTAATCAAATTGTTTAGTTTTCAATATTGAATTATAGGAGCTGTTCTATATTTTGGATATTAACCCCTACGAATTGTATCACTTGCAAATATTTTCTCCCACTCAGTAGGTTGTCTTTCATTTTGTCAGTAGTTTCCTCTGCTATGCAAATTTTTTGAGTTTAATTAGGTTTATTTTTGCTTTTATTTATATGCCTCAGGAAACAGATCCAAAAAAATACATTGCTATGATTTATGTCAAAGAAAGTTCTGTTTGTGCTCTCTTCTAAGAGTTTTATGGTTTCAGGTCTTATATTAAGGTTGTTAATCTATTTCGAGTTTATTTTTGTATATGATGTGAGCAAAGGTTGTAATTACATTATTTTACATGTAGCTGTCCCGTTTTCACAGCACCACTTATTGAAGAGACTATCTTTCTCCACTGTATACTCTTGCCTCCTTTGTTGTAGAGTAATTGACCATAAATGCATGGGTTTCTCTCTGGGCCTTCTATTCTGTTCCATTAATCTATGTATCTGTTTTTGTGCCAGAATCAAACTGTTTTGATTATTTTGGTTTTGTGGTATAGTCTGAAGTCAAGGAGCATGATAACTCTAACTTTCTTTTTTCTCAGGATTGGAAATTTGAGACTTTTGCGGTTCCATATAAAATATAGGTTTATTTGTTCTACTTCTGTGAAAAAATGTCATTGGTTTTTTGAAAAGTATTACATTAAATTTGTAGATTGCTTTGGGTAGAATGAATATTTTAAAAATATTAATTCTTCAATTCCCAGGATATGGATTATCTTCCCATTTCCTTGTATCTGATAGCCATTTACTTGGGTAATAGCTTACTTAGAAAACAGGAATATTCAGATCTTTCAAGGCCTGGTGGATATAGGGTTCAAATTCAAACTAACACGATGAGATAAAAAATTCTATCTTGGCACTGTCTCCATTAAATTAGAGGTAGAAGAGGTTCAGGTAACAAAGGTAATCAACAGAATTTTGACCCAGGTTCATCTTGTAGGGGGGAATGCTGTCTGTATGAACCCACTTGATTGTCATTTCCCTGATCCCCAAATGTATAAATCAAATAAATATATTTAGCAGTTGGCAAAAACTTCTCATTGTCTCTTTAACCCATAGGATAGGAGTGGTAGTAGTAGGAAAGCCAAGTCATAGTCCCTGAAACTGTTCCTTCCCACTCAGAAATTGTAGGAAACAAAAACAACTATCACAACACAGCACAATAACAAAATCAATGCTACACTCAAAGATTTAAAACATGCAGGAGTGGTATTCCCCACCATATTTTCATTTCATTTATCAGCTTGGTCCCTACAAAATCTGTTGGTTCCACTGTACCAAATGTGTTATCTTTATTAGAGAAAATTAACACAGCCTCCAGTACACAGTGTGTGGATACTGAACCAGCACACCATAACCACAAAAAAATAAAATGAGAGCAGTGTACATTCACATGGGCTATATACTCACTATCATACCCTCATGTCATTCTCTCATGTTCTCTGTCATTTGCTAGATTGATGGGACCTGGACTGTGGAAGAAAAAGAGATGAGTAACTCAAAGGTTACTCATCTAACATCATCTAACAAGTGGTTAGAACTTGTGTTTATATGGGATCTTAACAAAAGAGCTATAGTTTTGTTTGTTTATTTTTTTTTTAGACAAGTGGCAGGACAAAGGTAAAGGACTGAGTTTCTAGGGGCAGCACGCTTTGGGAAGGCAAATGTGTGGGAAAACTAATGTGAACTAAAGGCTAGTTGCATACTTTGGAGACTCTTATGTACCACTTCTGGGGTGATAAGGGCCTAATGTTTCCTCTGGTGACTAACTTCTGTTTTTCTTGATAAAGGGGAAAGGGATACCTTTGTAAATTTATGCCCTGCTTTTAGACAAGTGGTGGAATGCCAGAGAGCTTTTCTTATATTTGTCTCTTCTCAATTTGCCTTCAGGTCAAAATAATCCTACGACAAGGGGGTGTATCTTGAGATGGCATATTCTGCTTTCAACTGTCTGGATAGTTTTGGGAAATTAATATTGGATTAATTGAAACTGATGATCAAAACAGTGGCAAATGCTATGGATGCCTTGGAAGGTACATGTAATCCACAAAGTGGGGAAATGTCTCACATTGCCTACCACAGACAATGAAACCAACCCCTGATAGGGTTCTTTGGGTTTTGTGGGCTATTTTGCATTTAAGAATGCTGAAACTACTGATTTACCATGTTTGGCTTGAAAGCTATTAGCTTGATTGAGGCCCCCAAAGAGAAATTCTCTATAGCAATTCAGACTGTGGTTTCTAGAGGTGCTGACATTTGATTTCTGTGACTCAGCAGATTCCATAAGACTAGACAGATCAGTAGTAGAGAAAGATGTTGTATGGAAGCTTTGACAGACCCAATAGGCTAGTCACAACAGAAATGCCTATGACTTGGAAGCAAAGTCATGCCACATGTAGTTAAAAAAAAAAAAAAAACACTATATATGATTCAAAAAAAAAAAGTTCTTGAAATGCTGTTACTAGGTCCTTTTAAAAAACTGCATGTCTGACCCTGAGAATTAAATGTCTGTATGGTGAGAACTACTTACAATGAATTGGATACTTTCAGATACCAAATCACAATTTGGGGCAGTTCCAGCCGCAATCCATTATAACATGGGTGTGGTATATCCAGAATCAGGCACAAGCTGGTCCAAAGGGCACAAATAAGGTGCATGAACAGATTGCTCATAGCCCATATTTCTCTGGAGTCTTTTCCTCAGCTTACATTTTGACCACATAGCATTTTTTATGACTAAATAATGGGAGAGGAAATACACAAAGCTTGATTCACAGATGAGTCAATTAGCAAGTGAATGCAAGCAAAAAAAAAAAAAAAAAAAAAGAACTGTCACTGTATCACGTCCTCACTCAGGAAAAGCGCTGAAAAAATGTCAAGGGAAAAGGTTCCCACTGGGCAGAGCTTTGGACACTAAAAGGGATGATACACTTGGAATATAGACAGTTCAGTTCAGTTCAGTCACTCAGTCATGTCCAACTCTTTGCGACCCCATGAATCGCAGCATGCCAGGCCTCCCTGTCCATCACCAACTCCCGGAGTTCACTCAGACTCATGTCCATGGAGTCCGTGATGCCATCCAGCCATCTCATCCTCTGCCATCCCCTTCTCCTCTTCCCCCAATCCCTCCCAGCATCAGAGTGTTTTCCAATGAGTCAACTCTTTGCATGAGGTGGCCAAAGTACTGGAGCTTCAGCTTTAGCATCATTGCTTCCAAAGAAATCCCAGGGCTGATCTCCTTCAGAATGGACTGGCTGGATCTCCTTGCAGTCCAAGGGACTCTCAAGAGTCTTCTCCAACACCACACTTCAAAAGCATCAATTCTTCGGTGCTCAGCCTTCTTCACAGTCCAACTCTCACATCCATACATGACCACAGGAAAAACCATAGCCTTGACTAGACGGACCTTAGTCAGCAAAGTAATGTCTCTGCTTTTGAATATGCTATCCAGGTTGGTCATAACTTTTCTTCCAAGGAGCAAGCGTCTTTTAATTTCATGGCTACAGTCACCATCTGCAGTGATTTTGGAGCCCAAAACAATAAAGTCTGACACTATTTCCAATGTTTCCCATCTATTTCCCATGAAGTGATGGGACTGGATGCCATGATCTTCGTTTTCTGAATATTGAGCTTTAAGCCAACTTTTTCACTTTCCTCTTTCACTTTCATCAAGAAGCTCTTTAGTTCCCCTTCACTTTCTGCCATAAGGGTGGTATCATCTACATATCTGAGGTTATTGATATTTCTCCCGGCAATCTTGATTCCAGCTTGTGTTTCTTCCAGTAGATCAAGGTTAAAATTATACACAGACTCATGAACCAGCAGAAATAGCTTATCTGTTTGGTCAGTCAGTTCAGTTCAGTTCAGTCACTCAGTCACATCCAGCTCTTTGAGACCCCATGGAGTATAGCACACCAGGCCTCCCTGTCCATCACCAACTCCCAGAGTTTACTCAAACTCATGTCCATTGAATTGGTGATGCCATCTAACCATCTCATCCTCTGTTGTTCCCTTCTCCCCTCTCCTTCAATCTTTCCCAGCATCAGGGTCTTTTCCAATGAGTCGGCTCTTTGCATCAGGTGGCCAAAGTATTGGAGTTTCAGCTTCAACATCAGTCCTTCCAATGAATATTCAGGCTGATTTCCTTTAGGATGGACTGGTTGGATCTCTTTGCAGTCCAAGGGACTCTCAAGAGTCTTCTCCAACACCATAGTTCAAAAGTATCAATTCTTTGGTGCTCACCTTTCTTTATAGTCCAACTCTCACATCCATACATGACTACTGGAAAAACCATATCCTTGACTAGATGGACCTTTGTTGGTCTGTTTGGTAAATGACTTAGAAAAAAAAACTAGACCAGAGAACAAGGAGGTCTAGGGGACTGGCAGGTGAATGGGTCTTTGAAAGTGAGCACAAAGTATGAGCATCTTTGTATCACACATTAGTGATGAGTAGAGAGCACCTCCTATAGAAGAGGCATTAAAGTGCCTGTCAAACAGGATGACTCAGCAAGTCTTCTAACTTTTATCCTTCATCACCCACTATCCTTCATACTCAGTTGGTAAAGAATCTACCTGCAGTGCAGGAGACCCTGGTTTGATCCCTGGGTCAGGAAGATCCCCTGGAGAAGGAAATGGCTATCCACTTGAGTATTATTTCCTGGAGAATTCCATGGACAGAGGAGCCTGGTGGGCTACAGTCCATGGGGTTGCAAAAGAGTTGGATATGACTTAATGACTAAACCACCACCACCACCCACTATCAGCGTTTCTTCCATAATGGACTCTATGGTGGCAGAGAGAGAGAGGATATTCATGTCAGACAACAGGATATGTCTCTCACAAATGTTATTAGAGCTCCTGCCCATCTGAATGTCCCACTCAACAACAAAAGGAAACAAAACTAAGACCTCAGAAGACTACTACTCCTCAAGAAAAGCAAACAGCCACTTACAGCAAGTTGACATTATGAGACTTCTTCCCCTCTGGTAGTAGCAGCCATTCATCATTGGCCAGAACCAGCATATATTCTGAGTGTGGGTTTGCCTTTCCCATCCACACACTCTTAGCTAGCACCACTACCCAAGGGCTGACAGTGTCTGAGCTACCAAACAGACAAATGTGTCAGATAAACACATTTCACCTAAGAATGCTCAGCACAGACACAATGGTTTATTCCACTAACTCTTTTCTTATAAGCTTTCTCCCAAGTATGGCCAACCAAAATTGTAAACAAGATGTGTTCAGAAGGCATAAACTTAATATAGACAGTAAGTGAAAAAATACAAAGAACTGATAGTAATGAATACTTGTGATTTCCAATCCAGACAGCCTCTACTAAGCAGCGTACATGTGAATATTGGATGATGGCAATTCATGGTTGCCTTCATCTCCAGAGAACTGTCTTTGTCCAAACAGGAGGGTCTAAACATTGGTGTGACTAAAGGTTGGGTAGGACATCCCTAAATTGTACCAATAGCACAAACATTTGGCAGACATATATGATTCCTCAAAATGTTTGTATGATTATGTTTTACAATGATTATTGGCAAAGATTAATTCATCAGAAATATATCACCAAGTTCCCTTAACATCAGGGAAATGACACATCTCAGAGACTGTACCTGTTCCCTCTATTTTATAAGTGCCTATTGGAGAAGGAAATAGCAACCCCCTCCAGTGTTCTTGCCTGGAGAATCCCAGGGACAGCGGAGATTGGTGGGCTGCCGTCTATGGGGTCGCACAGAGTCGGACAGGACTGAAGCGACTTAGCAGCAGCAGCAGCATACACACCGAAGTAGCCACACACTTTCTTTTTATCTTTTAATAAATGGCAACATTTTGATCTTCTTTCCCTTGTTAAGTGATACATTGTTGCCACCTGACATTACATTACCTGATAATACCAACTTATAAAAATTATAAAAAGAAAAAAAGAAAAACAAGTATCAGTGGTGGACTGATATCTATGTTTTCCATGGGAAAACATGCTTTTGAGAATTGTAAACAGTATACCACATCAGAGGGCTCATCAGAACATGAGAACTGGGTAAAACGTTTAATGCTAGGCATTAATAGCTTCTATGTCAAATAAAATCTTCCCATGGAAGATTCTGCAGTGACAGAATATTCTGATTAAAGATGACTAGAAGACATGAAAGAAAAAATCAATAGTGCTTATAAAGATGGTTAGGTTCAGCAGCACACACATTAAGGAGTCAGTAAGGGAGAAGCTCAGGCAGTAAAACCAACTAACAGGGCTTAAAATAAATACACCTATTTCCTTCTTAGGAGAGTTACTTCCATAAGAAAGTTAGGAAGCTGCAGTGTTCCTCCTAAATGATTACCACAGCACTTTGTAAATATTCTACTGGTCTGATTTGGGCACTTCTCAATGTCCATCTGTTTGCAGGACAGATATCTAAACCCTAATTAATACTGATTGCAAAATAGCTACATAAGAAACATTCTGAGCAATTGCAGACAGAACTGACTCGGCACCTGTGACTTTGGTTTATCTGAAGAAGGCTGGTGACACACACACATGCTTTATCTGCAGCCAAGGAGAATGATTAGGGTGGGTCTAGTGATAAACTGCATTAAACATGTTTCTTCCAGAAAGCACCCAAGCCCCAATAGAATTCTCATCGCTCTCCCTCCCTTTGTTCCCTCTCATCCTCCTTACTCTCTTTTTCTCAGACACAGACACACTCACACATACAGTTTTATATTTTGATGTTCTGCATTTAAAAGACTGCATCAATGTCTGAGTGGAATCTCTTCTGCTATAATCTGGTGTTGACTTCTGTGAATCCATCTTATGCCTGTAAACCTAATCCAGTGGTAGTGACCTCAAGTGTCCAACAATAGGACTCCCTATGCTGAATCCTTTGTATTCAGTTTTCTTATAACATAAGACCCATAATGGTTTTCTGGTAAAGCAAGGTAGCTCTTTTAAGGAAAAGAGAAGTAACTCTAAGGAACTTTGTAGTGCAAAGTCAGACTGCTTTATATGTCATGTTGTTGAGAAAAGTGGAAAACCAGAGAGTGAAGAGAGAGAAACGGGTAGTGGAGGACTTGGCTAATTGAAGAGGTCTGGTCTGGTGTACACAGAGAAGAGAGGAGGCTGATCTGTAATAAACACATCCCATGCCCTGTGCTTGTCACTGAACAATTTGTTGGTTTTAATTTTCATATTTTTGAAAGACACTGCAGCTCAGAGAGATTGAGTGACTTGTCCAAAACATGCGGCTAGGAAATGGCATATCCCTGGTTTGGCCCCAGAACTAACTCTTCTTATGCATCATGTTTCATAAGGAGAAGTCTCACAGGGAGGAAATGTGACATAGCACACACCGATGGTTCCACCAGATAATTAAGACAAGACAAAGAAGTGCAAACGAACCTATTCCCTATAACCCTCTGCCACTGGGAGGCTGGGTTGTAGGCCTGGAGGGAAAGCATGGGTGATGGGACATGCTTGCTCTGTGCTGTGGCTGCCAAAGGAAAGACCCCTGTGAAGAAAAGACTATTAACAGTCTCAGCTCCATTAAATTTAAAGCAGCTGCTAACAGTAGGAGCCTTTACATTGTCAATTATATGAATTTTCCTATTACTATGTCATACCAAAGAGCAATTATAGTACATTCATCAAACCCTGCTTTCGCCTCTCTGGTTCTGTCCATTAATATCACAGTGGCAGGGTTTAGAAATCCTGGAAGACAAATCTGACTTGCAGACTTTAATTGTTTCAAGGATTTGTGGTCAGAAACAACACTAGGTGAGTAGTAGGGGGTCAATTACACAATTAGACAGTGATAGGCAGAGAGCAGGTGAACTCACTCAACACACCAAATATTTATACATCAGTGCACTTCACAAAGTGCTTTGACACCCACTATTTCACTTCAAGTTTTCGTCTGTCCCATTAACCAGTCTGGGAGGTATTTAATCATTCTGCCTCTCTTATAGTTGAAGAAATGAAGACCAGAAGTTCTCTGCTGGCAGAAACTGAACCAGAGCCTGAGAGGAGTCCCAGGCAGTTCCAGCCCCTCTGAGGAGGCAGGGCAGCAGCCAAGGACCAGTCTTATCTCCCTGTGTGCCATTTTGAAAAAAAGGAGTAAAATGAGAAAAATGATCCTGTGAAACAAGAGAAGTGAGAAGAGGGAGAAGGGAAAACAGGCCAGGAGCATGGCACCCTGAGCTTGCTGAAATTACGGAGGATGCTCCTAGTTGGACTAGCAGTAAATTATTCTCCCTCTTGGCTGATGGTGTGCTATGCCATAGCCCCACAAAGATAGAGACAAACTTCCAGAAAATGAAGGATTGAGGAGAAGGAAAGTGAACTAGTTCTCTCTAGTAAGATCTGACTTCAGAGCAAGCCTGCCTACTCTCAAAAGGCAGGTCTCCCATGGTCTCAACAGAATTAGTTTTATTTTGTTGTTGATGTTGTTGTTTTTGATCCAAATTTGTGCTTTTATTCAAAAGCAGCAACAGCTTGTATGCTTGGGGAGTTAAATTTGCTTTGTTATTTGGAATCAAACCTTTGTTCTGTGCCCCTGGGCTGGATAATTATTCTTTTATTTTATTTTTTTAATTTTTATTTTTACTTTATTTTACTTTACAATACTGTATTGGTTTTGCAATACATTGACATGAATCTGTCTCGGGTGTACATGATTTCCCAATCCTGAACCCCCTCCCCTCCCACCCCATATCAACTCTCTGGATCATCCCCGTGCACCAGTCCCAAGTATCCTGTATCCTGTATTGAACATAGACTGGCGATTCATTTCTTACATGATAGTATACATGTTTCAGTGTCATTCTCCCAAATCCTCCCACCCTCTCCCTCTCCCTCAGAGTCCTTAAGTCTGTTCTATACATCTGTGTCACTTTTGCTGTCTCGCATACAGGATTATCATTACCATGTTTCTAAATTTCATATATATGTGTTAGTATACTGTATTGGTGTTTTTCTTTCTGGCTTACTTCACTCTGTATAATCGGCTCCAGTTTCGTCCATCTCATTAAAACTGATTAGTTTTAAAATCGCAAGAGAAACTACCTCTGCCCGAGATGGTCCCTTTCAGTTCTCTGCCATGATCTATTCATTAACCACCAAGAGTCCAAGTTTCTATACCCTATAAATCCTGAAATGATTAGAAAATTTTCCCGTCCTTTGTAAATCTGACATTCCTGGAAGTGACCAAAACATTGGTTGATGATTCAGTATGGCATTTTAAATATAGAGGTGAGTTCAGGTTGCTATGGGATCATAGAAGAGGAAAAGCTCCCACACAAGCCTGGAGGCAATGTCTCAGAGCTGTCTCACATGATAGGTAAGGGCTGATTGTTTTTTTTTTTTTTTTTTTTTTTAAGGAATAGGAAGATTTTTCCAACAGAAAGAAATGGCTTCAGATACAGATTCTGCTCTACCAGTTGGCAAGCACACGAAGGAAGGAGACAGGGGTGCTAGCCACTTTCAGTGAACAAATGTTTCTGATCTTACTCCATGTACCTCAAGCAATAGGATGTGATGTCAGGAGAACCCACAATAGAGAATATTTACCAATAGAACTGGACTCAGGCCCAGTCTTCCTCACTTCACCTTGTCATTTTCTCCCCAGACTCTGCAGTTGCCCTGGTCTCCCTGCTGCTACTTCAGGGCCCTGGAGACACACTGACTCTTGACTGCATGAAACAAGGTGTTAGGAAATCAAGTATTCTCTTAGTTCAAGTAGGAGGACCATGCTCAAGGAATGAAGGGTAAAAACAAACTCTTAAGTCATTTTCTTAAAAAACTACCTACATTAGGTTTACAAAACTGTTTCATCAGGTAATCTATTATTACATAACAAACTACTTGAAAAATGTAAATAAGTACCCCAAAATGACTTAAAATCACCACTACATTTGCTCACAGTTTTATGGGTCAGGAATACACAACAAGCTTGGCTGGGCAGGTGGTCTCTCATCCAAGTGATGGAAGCTGGAGTGGCTGGCACTGGAGGAGCCACTTTCAAAATGGCCTCTTTACTATGTATTGGGAGCTTCAGGCTATCTCCCTATTTCTCCCTCTCTCTCATCGCTCTTCTTCTCCCTCTCCCTTCCCTCCTTTCTCTATCCTTTCTCCTTCTCTCTCCATATGGTCTTTATTGTAAGCAGCTCCTTTGCCCCCTTTCCAGTGTTCACCCTTATTTTCCTCAGACCTTAATCATAAAGATGAAATCACTAGGTAACATTTAATCTAGTTTCTGATTTCTGCTTACTAAATGTACACAATGCCTTACCTAACCTATTGATTCCTTTCCTGGATTAGGAGGAGTAAGAATGAACAATTAAGTAAAGAATGGCTGACTCTCTATCCTAAGTTTCCCTCTAGTAAATCTGCAGGCAGACCATGCGAGCAAGAGAGTGTCCAGTCTCAGGTGGACCAGGCAAGCAACACAGCACTCCATGGAAGATCAGAAGTCAGCAGGTCTGCATGCAATGTACAAATGATGACGAATCTGATCTCCTTAGAGAGTTTCCCTTTTTTTCCTTTAAACATTGTCATGGCAGAGCAGAATCCTCAGAGCTGGTCTCTGGATATGAGTCCACTTTCTGCCTAGATTGCTGGCTTTTCTGAATAAAATATCTTTCCCCTCCACTGACACTTACCCCTCAATTATCAGTTTTCGAGCGGTGAGTTGTTAAACCTGATTGTAGTAACGCTGTTCTCTAGGATTTATTCATGCAGCTTGGGACTTTTACAAAATGATAGTTTCTATGAAGACTCCCTTCCTACTTGGCAGCTGGCTTCTAAGAAAGCAGGCAAAAGTTGTCAGTCTTCTTTTAAACACCTGACACTAGAGTGACATCATTTTGCCATATGCTATTAGACAAAGCAGTCATAAACCATCCCAAATTCAAGGGGAGCATAAACAGATTCCTTCTCTCAATGAATGTCACAGAATTTACGTCCATCTTTAATCTGCCACTTTAACTCAATAGACACTTAGCCAACATTTAGCTTTATTAAACTGTGCAGCATTTGGAGTAGTCATCCTCTGGTTTCTTATTTTTTATCAAGATGAAGCAAAAAAAAAAAAAAACAAACAAACAAACAAACACAAAACTTACATCCTAAGTTCCTTCTCACAAATAGTTGCTATGCTTGCAACACTGTGTGGTAAGCTCCATAGGATGTAAAATGTAAAAAAATTCAGCCCACACCTATACCTGTTTGTCCCATTTGGGTCTCATGTGGCAGATGGAGTACAGAGAGTGGGGAGTGTGAGACCCACACACTCTCTTCAGCCACATGCCTGGAAATAATTCCTAGAATACCACTGTGATGCTAATCTTCTCAGTAAACCAGAATGTATAATGAATTTGAATCCTACTTTCTGGCAAATCAAGGGTCACTGCAGAAAAATCCAAAAGCTAATTTTCAGTATGTCTTTAAAAGGAATTCACTATCAGAATCACCCTGAACCTTATATACAATGTGATTAGACAGAAGCAGTATTTGCCTTTAAAAAATGCTCTGAGTATGTTGTCATCATGTGAGATGTGAGAGTTGGATTATAAAGAAAGCTGAGCGCTGAAGAATTGATGCCTTTGAACTGTGGTGTTGGAGAAGACTCTTAAGAGTCCGTTGGACTGCAAGAAGATCCAACCAGTCAGTCCTAAAGGAAATCAGTCCTGAATATTCATCAGAAGGACTGATGCTGAAGCTGAAGGTCCAATAATTTTGCCTCCTGATTCGAAGAACTGACTTATTGAAAAAGACTCTGATGCTGAGAGATTGAAGGCAGAAGGAGAAGGGGATGACAGAGGATGAAATGGTCAGGTGGCATTGCTGACTCAATGGACATGAGTTTGAGTAAGCTCCGGCAGTTGGTGATGGACAGGGAAGCCTAGCGTGCTGCAGTACATGGGGTCACAAAGAGTTGGACTTACCTGAGCAACTGAACTGAACTGATGTTGTCACCATAACTAATTGATGGAGATAAGACTAGAGCCCTGGAAATCTGACCGTCTGACTCCAAAGCCCAT
Source organism: Aepyceros melampus (assembly GCA_006408695.1). Lineage (NCBI taxonomy): Eukaryota > Metazoa > Chordata > Mammalia > Artiodactyla > Bovidae > Aepyceros > Aepyceros melampus. The sequence goes on from SJXQ01005822.1 coordinate 57,616, forward strand.
CTTTCTACTATCTGTAATTAGCTTCCTATTGCAATTAAAAAAAAAAAGGCATAAAATAGGACAGGAATGAAAAATGCCACCCTTACTGAGAAAGGATAGAAACTGTCACTGCCTTTAAATCCTTTTTAGTTGCCAAAAGTGGCCTTGACAGGTAAGTAAACAGGGTGCCTCTTGGGAACTGCTAATGAACAGGGAGAAGCCAGGGAGGATTAAAGAGGAAGCAAGCTATAATATCAAGAGCTGCCTCTGGTATCTGGCTATTGCTCAGGGGACTTAGAATGGCCTTAGGCAAATTTTCAGAGTAGGAAGCTCAAATTTCCTCTCTCTACTCATCCTGAAGCTCCAGGACTTATCTGCCTCCTAACCATTATCATCACTTCTTAAAAATCTAGATTCCCAGCAACACCATTTGCCTCCCTCACCCACCAAGACTTCTCTACCACCTGCCCTACCTCCATACAAAGTGGCTCCGGGAAATGTTACTGTGTCCAAGCTCACATTGCTTACCACACAACAGGCCAATAGATAAAGATATGAGTCTCTGGGACAAGGAATAGTGACTTTATTCAGAAAGCCAGCAGAACAAAAGTATGGTGGACTAGTGTCCCATAGAACCATCTTGCTTTAGTTAGAATTCAGGTATCTTTTATACTAAAAGGGAAGGGAGTAAAATCAAACATTTCCTGGTTCTGGGCAGCCTCCAGAGGGGAGGTGCTAACTTCTTCCTTCCTGCAGTTACACATAGGTGGACCTGCTCTGGATGTTTCCTGTGAACTAAACAAAAGGTCTTGGGGCTTCCCTGGTGGCTCAGAGGTTAAAGCATCTGCCTACAATGTGGGAGACCTGGGTTCGATCCCTGGGTCAGGAAGATTCCCTAGAGAAAGAAATGGCAACCCACTCTAGTATTCTTGCCTGGAGAATCCTGGTGGGCTACAGTCCACAGAGTCACAAAGAGTCAGACACGACTGAGCAACTTAACTAACTAACTAAACAAAAGGTTTTAACACCCACTACCTTAGCAGCGTTCCCAGAGATGGGATATTGTGTGTCATTTAAGCTTATAGGCAACATCCCTTTACTGATTAAATGGTAATAGAATACAAAAGTTCTTCCCTATTACAGTGAAAGTGAAAGTCGCTCAGTCGTGTCCAACTCTTTGTGACCCCATGGACTATAAAGTCTATGGAATTCTCCAGGCCACAATACTGGTGTGGGTAGCCTTTCCCTTCTCCAAGGGATCTTCCCAACTCAGGGATTGAACCCAGGTCTCCCACATTGCAGGCAGATTCTTTACAGCTGAGCCACAAGGGAAGCCCTCTTACAGAGGTGACTACAATAGCTGACATTAACAGTCAGGTTTAGGGTTTACCAGTGAAGCTTTCTCTTTAGGAAGAACCTGCATTTTCATCTTTTTCACCTTCTCTTTCCACTGGCATTCCCCAAACCAAGTAGTAGAGGCAGTAGCTATTTGGTTATAAATCAATCCCAAGAGATGCTTTATTTAATCAAAACAGATTTTAATCAAAGGATTGAAAGGTAAGAGAAAAAAAGAGATGAAATAAATGATTTCATCACATATTATTTGGTAAACAGCTTCTGAGAACAAGTAAAATTTCAGCATGTCTTTACAAGCCTATGGCAATTATAAGTATCCTTCCACACACTAAGAACCACTTTCCTAAGCAGAAATAATTTTTAAAAATTAAACAATGCTTTATCCATTCAATTTATAAAATTTATATTAAAGGTGAATAAGAATGAAGGTAAGACTGGGATGCAGGTCATCTGATCCAAATCCCATGATTTTTCTGTTCTCTTTGCAGATTTTCCTATTGCTTAGCTCTCAGCTGTTTCTATGGTAACAAAAGGAACTTTTCCAGTCCTCTTTATAGTATACCAAGAACTTTCACATATACACTTTCATGTGCTTAAAGGTAATGGGGATTGGTTAAAGGATTCTATAATATTTCATCCAGGTTAAACTGCAATGAAGAGAATTCCAAAATCTTAGTGACTGTATCCTAACAAAAATTTATTTCTCACTCATATCCAAGTTGAAAGGGGGGTCAACAGATAGGACTTTATTTTTGTAATGCTTTGGGGGTGCAGGCTGAGAAAGTACCATCTTGCACACACCTTCACAGGCTCCAAAACTATTTAGAAAAGGAAGATGCTAAATGGCTCACAGGCTCCTAATGGTCTCCCATGGAAGTGATACAGGTCTCCTCCACACATTTTATAGGCCAAAGCAATGTGCATGCTTTTTGCTTTGCATTCTTAGGCTACAGGTAAGTACTAACCTACCATGTGTCTGGAGAAGAGATGGTACCTTTGTGAACAATCAAAATTACTATCAAGTACATAAAGCAAAAATAGCATGAGTGAAGGTTATCCTAAACACTAGATAATTTAATAACTGAGTTTTAATTCATTTAAATCTCATTTGCAGTCCATGGGGAGACACTAATAAAAATAAGAGGAAACCTAAGAATAAAATCAGGTATGAAAAATACTTCTCAAACAATCCTCAAATTAGTAACAAGGATAACTGATGGTTAAACACATATAAACATTTTATCTATCATAGATTCCTGATTCCTAAGTTAAAACAGCGCCATGATTAAAACCAGCAATCATGAATATTCAAAGCTTTAGACTACTATTATGAAAATTTGGTTGTAACCTTATTGCATCTTAGGATACTGAAAACTTACATTATTTAACTGTCTACAATTTACATGGAAATTTCATACTTAACATTGCCTAAAATCTGCAAAACAACCAAGCAAAGCAGTTTATCCTTATCTCCATTTCACAGATAAGGTAACTCAGTTTCTGTGATTTTACATGTTTTGCCCTAGGTCACTCATATGAAAAGAGTATCAAAGACAAATTTTGAGTCTATTCCTTACCCATTAACTTAAGAGTGAATAAGTAAGTAAAAAAGAAAAGCTGGAATGACTATAAGTCTTCCATTCCTTTTTAAAATTAATTTTTATTGAAGTATAGTTTCTTACAATGGTGTTAGGTTTCTACTGTATGGCACAGTGAATCAGCTTCACATATACATATATCCCTTATTTTTTGTATTTTCTTCCCATTTAAGTCACCACAGAGCACTGGCAGAGCTCCTGTGCTACACAGTAGGTTCTCATTATTTATCTATTTTAGGCAAAGCATCAACAGTGTATATATGTCAATCCTAATTCCATTTCTTAAGCTGTGTTCTTCTAAGAACAGATATTCTTGGAATTAAAGAGAAACTGGGAATAGACTTGGGACCCTTTGGGTTAAAGAAAATATAATACAATTTCTTATAAGACTTTGGAGAACCTTTAGTTCACTTCAGTCACTCAGTCATGTCCAACTCTTTGCGACACCATGAACACAGCATTCCAGGCCTCCCTGTCCATCACCAACTCCCAGAGTCCACCCAAACCCATGTCCATTGAGTCGGTGATGGCATCCAACCATCTCATCCTCTGTCGTCCCTTTCTCCTCCTGTCCTCAAACTTCCCCCGCATTAAGGTCTTTTCCAATGAGTAAGCTCTTCACATCAGGTGGCCAAAGTATTGGAGCTTAGCTTCAACATCAGTCCTTGCAATGAACACCCAGGACTGATCTCCCTTAGAATGGACTGGTTGGATCTCCTTGCAGTCCAAGGGACTCTAAAGAATCTTCTCCAACACCACAGTCCAAAAGCATCAATTCTTCGGCGCTCAGCTTTCTTCAAAGTCCAACTCTCACATCCATACATGACCACAGGAAAAACCATAGCCTTGACTAGACGGACGTTGTTGACAAAGTAATGTCTCTTGTTTTTAGTATGCTGTCTAGGTTGGTCATAACTTTCCTTCCAAGGGTAAATGTCTTTTAATTTCATGGCTGCAATCACCATCTGCAGTGATTTTGGAGCCCCCAAAAATAAACTCTGACACGGTTTCTCTGTTTCCCCATCTATTTCCCATGAAGTGATGGGACCAGATGCCATGATCTTCGTTTTCTGAACGTTGAACTTTAAGCCAACTTTTTCACTCTCCTCTTTCACTTTCATCAAGAGGCTTTTTAGCTCCTCTTCACTTTCTGCCATAAGGGTGGTGTTATCTGCATATCTGAGGTTATTGATATTTCTCCTGGCAATCTTGATTCCAGCTTGTGTTTCTTCCAGTCCAGCGTTTCTCATGATGTACTCTGCATATAACTTAAATAAGCAGGGTGACAATATACAGCCTTGATGTACTCCTTTTCCTATTTGGAACCAGTCTGTTGTTCCATGTCCAGTGCTAACTGTCGCTATCTGATCTGCAAACAGATTTCTCCAGAGGCAGGTTAGGTGGTCTGGTATTCCCATCTCTTTCAGAATTTTCCACAGTTTATTGTGATCCACACAAAGGCTTTGGCATAATCAATAAAGCAGAAATATATGTTTTTCCGGAACTCTCTTGCTTTTTCCNCAGAAAACAGTGGAGAAACAGACAAATACAGAAAATTTTTATTATTGGGGCACATGCTCAGGAAAAACCAGGGAGAAATCCGATGACTCGGATTGCTCTGCCATCTGAGTGTGCCTCGTGACTCTGTCACGGGTGGGATTCCTCGCGCTGGCTTCCCACAGAACCTGGAATGTCAGGTCCATGAATCAAGGCAATTTGGAAGTGGTCCAACAGGAGATGGCAAGAGTGAACATCGACATTCTAGGAATAAGCGAACTAAATGGACTGGAATGGGTGAATTGAACTCAGATGACCACTGTATCTACTACTGCGGGCAGGAATCCCTCATGGTCAACAAAAGAGTCTGAAATGCAGTACTTGGATGCAATCTGAAAAACGACAGAATGATCTCTGTTCGTTTCCAAGGAAAACCATTCAATATCATAGTAATCCAAGTCTATGCCCCAACCAGTAATGCTGAAGAAGCTGAAGTTGAATGGTTCTATGAAGACGTACAAGATCTTTTAGAACTAACACCCCCAAAAGATGTCCTTTTCATTATAGAGGATTGGAATGCAAAAGTAGGAAGTCAAGAAACACCTGGAGTAACAGGCAAATTTGGCCTTGGAATGCGGAATGAAGCAGGGCAAAGGCTAATAGAGTTTTGCCAAGAGAACACACTGGTCATAGCAAACAGCCTCTTCCAACAACACAAGAGAAGACTCTACACATGGACATCACCAGATGGTCAACACCGAAATCAGATTGATTATATTCTTTGCAGCCAAAGATGGAGAAGCTCTAACCCAAAAAAGATGTCCTTTTCATTGTAGAGGACTGGAATGCAAAAGTAGGAAGTCAAGAAACACCTGGAGTAACAGGCAAATTTGGCCTTGGAATGCGGAATGAAGCAGGGCAAAGGCTAATAGAGTTTTGCCAAGAGAACACACTGGTCATAGCAAACAGCCTCTTCCAACAACACAAGAGAAGACTCTACACATGGACATCACCAGATGGTCAACACCGAAATCAGATTGATTATAACCTTTGCAGCCAAAGATGGAGAAGCTCTGTACAGTCAGTAAAAACAAGACCAGGAACTGACTGTGGCTCAGATCATGAACACCTTATTGCCAAATTCAGATTGAAATTGAAGAAAGTAGGGGAAACCACTAGACCATTCAGTTCAGTTCAGTCACGTAGTCGTGTCCGACTCTTTGCGACCCTATGAATCGCAGTACGTCAGGCCTCCCTGTCCATCACCAACTCCCGGAGTTCACTCAGACTCACGTCCATTGAGTCCGTGATGCCATCCGGCCATCTCATCCTCGGTTGTCCCCTTCTCCTCCTGCCCCCAATCCCTCCCAGCATCAGGGTCTTTTCCAGTGAGTCAACTCTTCGCATAAGGTGGACAAAGTACTGGAGCTTCAGCTTTAGCATCATTCCTTCCAAAGAAATCCCAGGGTTGATCTCCCTCAGAATGGACTGGTTGGATCTCCTTGCAGTCCAAGGGACTCTCAAGAGTCTTCTCCAACACCACAGTTCAAAAGCATCAATTCTTCTGTGCTCAGCCTTCTTCACAGTCCAACTCTCACATCCATACATGACCACAGGAAAAACCATAGCCTTGACTAGACGGACTTTAGTTGGCAAAGTAATGTCTCTGCTTTTGAATATGCTATCTAGGTTGGTCATAACTTTTCTTCCAAGGAGTAAGCGCCTTTTAATTTCATGGCTGCAGTCACCATCTGCAGTGATTTTGGAGCCCAAAAAAACAAAGTCTGACACTGTTTCTACTGTTTCCCCATCTATTTCCCATGAAGTGATGGGGCCAGATGCCATGATCTTCGTTTTCTGAATGTTGAGCTTTAAGCCAACTTTTTCACTCTCCTCTCTCACTTTCAACAAGAGGCTTTTTAGCTCCTCCTCACTTTCTGCCATAAGGGTGGTGTCATCTGCATATCTGAGATTATTGATATTTCTCCCAGCAATCTTGATTCCAGCTTGTGTTTCTTCCAGTCCAGCATTTCTCATGATGTACTCTGCATATAAGTTAAATAAGCAGGGTGACAATATACAGCCTTGACGTACTCCTTTTCCTATTTGGAACCAGTCTGTTG
>SJXQ01005822.1:71759-99564 GCA_006408695.1 Aepyceros melampus
CTGTGTCTCTTTTGCTGTCTTGCGTACAGGTTTATCATTACCATCATTCTAAATTCCATATATATGTGTAAGTATACTGTATTGATGTTTTTCTTTCTGGCTTACTTCACTCTGTATAATCGGCTCCAGCGTCATCCACCTCATTAAAACTGATTCAAATGTATTCTTTTTAATAGCTGAGTAATACTCCATTGTGTATATGTACCACAGCTTTCTTATCCATTCATCTGCTGATGGACATCTAGGTTGCTTCCATGTCCTGGCTATTACAAACAGTGCCGCGATGAACATTGGGGTACACGTGTCTCTTTCAATTCTGGTTTCCTCGGTGTGTATGCCCAGCAGTGGGATCGCTGGATCATAAGGCAGTTCTATTTGCAATTTTTTAAGGAATCTCCACACTGTTTTCCATAGTGGCTGTACTAATTTGCATTCCCACCAACAGTGTAAGAGGGTTCCCTTTTCTCCGCACCCTCTCCAGCATTTATTGCTTGTTGACTTTTGCATCGCAGCCATTCTGACTGGTGTGAAATGGTACCTCATTGTGGTTTTGATTTGCATTTCTCTGATAATGAGTGATGTTGAGCATCTTTTCATGTGTTTGTTAGCCATTCGTATGTCTTCTTTGGAGAAGTGTAAAAATATGGAACGCTTCACGAATTTGCGTGTCATCCTTGCGCAGGGGCCATGCTAATCTTCTCTGTATCGTTCCAATTTTAGTATATGTGCTGCCGAAGCGAGCACGTGATTAGAACTTTTAATGTATACTCTCTCAGCCGCTTTCAAATATGCAGTGCAGTGTTACTAACTGCACTTGCCATGTTAGACACTACATCCCCATGACTTACTTATTTTATAACTGGAAGTTTGTAAACCTTCACCCATTTTGCTCATCCCTCTCCCCACCTCCTCTGTGAGTATGTGCTCAGTTGCTCAGTTGTATCTGACTCTTTGCAATGCTATGGACTGTAGTCCTCCAGGCTCTTCTGTTCATGAGATTTCTCAGGCAAGAATATTGGAGTGGGTTGCCATTTCCTTCTCCAGGGAGTCTTCCCAATCCAGGGATCAAACTTGTGTCTCTTTCATTTCCTTCATTGGCAGACAGATTCTTTACCTCTGAGCCATCTGGAAAGCCCTTAGCCCCGTTCTCTGGCAATCATCAATTTGTTCTCTGTATGAATAAGCTTGTTACTTTTTATTATTTAAAGCTTTAAAAATTTTAAGATTCCACATATAAATGACATCATATGGTATTTGTCTTTCTCTGTCTTGCTTATTTCACTTAGCATAGTGCTCTCAAGGTTTATCCATGCATCTGTGTTGTCACAAATGGCAAAATTTTTTTATTTTATAAGACTGAATAATATTCTACTGTGTGTGCGTGTGTGTGTGTGTATCACATCTTCTTTATACATCTGTTCTTTATCTGTCTTGTATATACCCATCTTCTTTATCTGTTGACGTAGGATACTTAGTATGTTTCCATACTTGGGCGATTATGAATAATGTTGCAGTAAGCATAGGAATGCATATACCTTTTTGAGTTAGTGTTCTCTTTTTCTTCAGGTAGATACTCAGAAATGGAATTGCTGGATCATATGGTAAGCTGGATCATATGGTAGTCCTATTTTTAATTTTTCAAGGCAACACCTCCATACTGTTTTCAATAGTGGCTGCACCAAATTACATCCCCACCAACAATGCACAAAGGTTCCCTTTTCTGCACATCGTTGTCAATACTTGTTATTCTTTTCTTTTTATAATAGTTGTTCTAACAGGCATGGTTTTGATATTTCATTGTAGCTCTGATTTGCATTTCCCTTATTTTTTTTAAATAAGATAAACAACAAGGATTTACTGTATAGCACAGGGAACTATATTCAATATCTTGTAATAAGCTATAATGAAAAAGAATTGGAAAAAAGAATATATACATATATGAAATGAAAGTGAAAGTTGCTCAGTCAGGTCTGACTCTTTGTGACCCCATGGAGACTATACAGTCCATGGAATTCTCCAGGCCAGAATTCTGGAGTGGATAGCTTTTTCCTTCTCCAGGAGATCTTCCTAACCCAGGGATTGAACCCAGGTCTTCCACATTGCAGGCATATTCTTTACCAGCTGAGCCACAAAGGAAGCCCAAGAATACTGGAGTGGGTACCTATCCCTTCTCTGGTGGATCTTCCTGACCCAGGAATCCAACTGGGGTCCCCTGCATTGTAGGCAGATTCTTTATCAACTGAACTATCAGAGAATACATATATGAAATTATGTATAAAATGAAATCACTGTGCTGTACACCTGAAACTAACACACATTGTAAATAAAATGTACTTCAATTAAAAAAGGAGAGAGAACTAGATGCTAATATGGAGAATGAGACAGATTTAAGGTATTATTAATATGAATTCTTACTTAGGATTCTTACTTACAGCCCTTTTTTCCTTTTGATAATTTGTAGACAGTGAACTTTAAATACTTGACTGTAATTTTTAAATTGACACCTTAGTAGAAATAGTTACATATTATACCAATAAACTTTAGGAATATCATATCTAATAGCATACCTAATATTATTTGTGGTTTTTGTTTAGTCTCTAAGTCGTGTCTGACTCTTTTGTGACCCCATGGACTATAGCCCACCAGACTCCTCTGTCCATGGAATTTCCTAGGCACAAATACTGGAGTGGGTTGTCATTTCCTTCTCCTTGCATTTCCCTTATGATTAGTGATGTTAAACATCTTTTTATGTACCTATTGGCCATTTGTTTCTTTAGAAAGAATTCTGTTCAGATCCTCTGACCATTTTTTAATTGATTTTTAAAATTTAATATAAATTTATTTGTTTTAATTGGAGGCTAATTACAATATTGTATTGGTTTTGCCATACATTGACATGACTCTGCCACGGGTGTACACGTGGTCCCCATTCTGAACCCCCCTCCCACCTCCCTCCCCATACCATCCCTCTGGGTCATCCCAGTGCACCAGCCCCAAGCATCCTGTATCATGCCTCGAATCTGGACTGGTGATTTGTTTCACATATGATAATATACCTGTTTCAATGCTATTCTCCCAAATCATCCCACCCTCTCCCTCTCCCACAGAGTCCAAAAGACTGTTCTATACATCTGTGTCTCTTTTGCTATCTCACCTACAGGGTTATCATTACCATCTTTCTAAATTCCATATATATGTGTTAGTATACTGTATTGGTGTTTTTCTTTCTGGCTTACTTCACTCTGTATAACAGGCTTCAGTTTCATCCACCTCATTAGAACTGATTCAAGTGTATTCTTTTTTAATGGCTGAGTCATACTCCATTGTGTATATGTACCACAGCTTTCTTATCCATGCTGCTGATGGACATCTAGGTTGCTTCCATGTCCTGGCTAGTATAAAGAGTGCTGCGATGAACATTGGGGTACATGTGTTTCTTTCAATTCTGGTTTCCTCAGTGTGTATGCCCAGCAGTGGGATTGCTGGGTCTATGGCAGTTCTATTTCCAGTTTTTTTTTAAGGAATCTCCACACTGTTCTCCATAGTGGCTGTACTAGACTGCATTCCCACCAACAGTGTAAGAGTGTTCCCTTTTCTCCACACCCTCTCCAGCATTTATTGCTTATAGACTTTTGAATAGCAGCCATTCTGACTGGCGTGAAATGGTACCTGATTGTGGTTTTGGTTTACATTTCTCTGATAATGAGTGATTTTGAGCATCTTTTCATGTGTTTGTTAGCCATCTGGATGTCTTCTTTGGAGAAATGTCTGTTTAGTTCTTTGGCCCATTTTTTGATTGGGTCATTTATTTTTCTGGAATTGAGCTGCAGGACTTGCTTGTATATTTTTGAGATTAATTCTTTGTCACTTGCTTCATTTGCTATTATTTTCTCCCATTCTGAAGGCTGTCTTTTCACCTTGCTTATAGTTTCCTTTGTTGTGCAGAAGCTTTTACTTTTAATTAGCTCCCATTTGTTTATTTTTGCTTTTATTTCCAGTATTCTGGGAGGTGGGTCTTAGAGGATCCTGCTGTGATGTATGTCGGAGAGTGTTTCGCCTATGTTCTCCTCTAGGACTTTTATAGTTTCTGGTCTTACATTTAGATCTTTAATCCATTTTGAGTTTATTTTTGTGTATGGTGTTAGAAAGTGTTCTAGTTTCATTCTTTTACAAGTGGTTGACCAGTTTTCCCAGCACCACTTGTTAAAGAGATTGTCTTTACTTCATTGTATATTATTGCCTCCTTTGTCAAAGATAAGGTGTCCATAGATGCGTGGATTTATCTCTGGGCTTTCTATTTTGTTCCATTGATCTATATTTCTGTCTTTGTGCCAGTACCATACTGTCTTGATGACTGTGGCTTTGTAGTAGAGCCTGAAGTCAGGCAGGTTGATTCCTCCAGTTCCATTCTTCTTTCTCAAGATTGCTTTGGCTATTCGAGGTTTTTTGTGTTTCCATACAAATTGTGAAATTATTTGTTCTAGCTCTGTGAAAAATACCGCTGGTATCTTGATAGGAATTGCATTGAATCTGTAGATTGCTTTGGGTAGTATACTCATTTTCACTATATTGATTCTTCCGATCCATGAACATGGTATATTTCTCCATCTATTAGTGTCCTCTTTGATTTCTTTCATCAGTGTTTTATAATTTTCTATATATAGGTCTTTAGTTTCTTTAGGTAGGTATATTCCTAAGTATTTTATTCTTTTCGTTGCAATGGTGAATGGAATTGATTCCTTAATTTCTTTTTCTACTTTCTCATTATTAGTGTATAGGAATGCAAGGGATTTCTGTGTATTGATTTTATATCCTGCAACTTTACTATATTCATTGATTAGCTCTAGTAATTTTCTGGTGGAGTCTTTCGGGTTTTCTATGTAGAGGATCATGTCATCTGCAAACAGTGAGAGCTTTACTTCTTCTTTTCCAATCTGGATTCCTTTTATTTCTTTTTCTGCTCTGATTGCTGTGGCCAAAACTTCCAGAACTATGTTGAATAGTAGTGGTGAAAGTGGGCACCCTTGTCTTGTTCCTGACTTTAGGGGAAATGCTTTCAATTTTTCACCATTGAGGAGAATGTTTGCTGTGGGTTTGTCATATATAGCTTTTATTATGTTGAGGTATGTTCCTTCTATTCCTGCTTTCTGGAGAGTTTTTATCATAAATAGATGTTGAATTTTGTCAAAGGCCTTCTCTGCATCTACTGAGATAATCATATGGCTTTTATTTTTCAATTTGTTAATGTGGTGAATTACATTGATTGATTTGCAGATATTGAAGAATCCTTGCATCCTTGGGATAAAGCCCACTTCGTCATGATGTATGATCTTTTTAATATGTTGTTGGATTCTCATTGCTAGTATTTTGTTAAGAATTTTTACATCTATGTTCATCAGTGATATTGGCCTGTAGTTTTCTTTTTTTGTGGCATCTTTGTCAGGTTTTGGTATTAGGGTGATGGTGGCCTCATGGAATGAGTTTGGAAGTTTACCTACCTCTGCAATTTTCTGGAAGAGTTTGAGTGGGATAGGTGTTAGCTCTTCTCTAAATTTTTGGTAGAATTCAGCTGTGAAGCTGTCTGGACCTGGGCTTTTGTTTGCTGGAAGATTTCTGATTACAGTTTCAATTTCCGTGCTTGTGATAGATCTGTTAAGATTTTCTATTTCTTCCTGGTTCAGTTTTGGAAAGTTGTACTTTTCTAAGAATTTATCCATTTCTCCCAAGTTGTCCATTTTGTTGGCATATAATTGCTAATAGTAGTCTCTTATGATCCTTTGTATTTCTGTGTTGTCTGTTGTGATCTCTCCATTTTCATTTCTAATTTTATTGATTTGATTTTTCTCTGTTTCTTGATGAGTCTGGCTAATGGTTTGTCAATTTTATTTATCCTTTCAAAGAACCAGCTTTTGGCTTTGTTGATTTTTGCTATGGTCTCTTTTGTTTCTTTTGCATTTATTTCTGCCCTAATTTTTAAGATTTCTTTCCTTCTACTAACCTGGGGGTTCTTCATTTCTTCCTTTTCCAGTTGCTTTAGGTGTAGAGTTAGGTTATTTATTTGACTTTTTTCTTGTTTCTTGAGGTATGCCTGTATTGCCATGAACTTTCCCCTTGGTACTGCTTTTACAATGTCCCACAGGTTTTGGGTTGTTGTGTTTTCATTTCCATTCATTTCTGTGTATATTTTGATTTCTTTTTTGATTTCTTCTGTGATTTGTTGTATTGAGCAGCATGTTGTTCAGCCTCCGTATATTGGAATTTTTAATAGTTTTTCTCCTGTAATTGAGATCTAACTTACTACATTGTGGTCAGAAAAGATGCTTGGAATGATTTCAATTTTTTTGAATTTACGAAGGCTAGATTTATGGCCCAGGATGTGATCTGTCCTGGAGAAGGTTCTGTGTGCGCTTGAGAAAAAGGTGAGATTCATTATTTTGGGGTGAAATGTCCTATAGATATCAATTAGGTCTAACTGGTCTGTTATATCATTTAAAGTTTGTGTTTCCTTGTTAATTTTCTGTTTAGTTGATCTATCCATAGGTGTGAGTGGGATATTAAAGTCTCCCACTATTATTGTGTTATTGTTAATTTCCCCTTTCATACTTGTTAGCATTTGTCTTACGTATTGTGGTGCTCCTATGTTGGGTGCATATATATTATATCTTCTTCTTGGACTGATCCTTTGATCATTATGTAGTATCTTTCTTTGTCTCTTTTCACAGCCTTTGTTTTAAAGTCTATTTTATCTGATATGAGTATTGCTACTCCTGCTTTCTTTTGGTCTCCATTTGCATGGAATATCTTTTTCCAGCCCTTCACTTTCAGTCTGTATGTGTCCCCTGTTTTGAGGTGGGTCTCTTGTAGACAACATATATAGGGGTCTTATTTTTGTATCCATTCAGCCAGTCTTTGTCTTTTGATTGGGGCATTCAACCCATTTACGTTTAAGGTAACTATTGATAAGTATGATCCCATTGCCATTTACTTTATTGTTTTGGGTTCAAGTTTATACCCTTTCTGTGTTTCCTGTCTAGAGAAGATTCTTTAGCATTTGTTGGAGAGCTGGTTTGGTGGTGCTGAATTCTCTCAGCTTTTTGCTTGTCTGTAAAGCTTTTGATTTCTCCTTCATATTTGAATGATATCCTTGCTGGGTACCATAATTTGGGCTATATGTTATTTTCTTTCATCACTTTAAGTATGTCCTTGCCATTCCTCCTGACCTGAAGAGTTTCTATGGAAAGATCTGCAGTTATCCTTATGGGAATCCCCTTGTGTGTTATTTGTTATTTTTCCCTTGCTGCTTTTAATATTTGTTAATATCCTTTAGCATTTGTTGGAGAGCTGGTTTGGTGGTGCTGAATTCTCTCAGCTTTTGCTTGTCTGTAAAGTTTTTGAATTCCCCTTCATATTTGAATGAGATCCTTGCTGGGTACAGTAATCTGGGCTGTAAGTTATTTTCTTTCAATACTTTAAGTATGTTTTGCCATTCCCTCCTGGCCTGAAGAGTTTCTATTGAAAGAGCTGCAGTTATCCTTATGGGAATCCCCTTGTGTGTTATTTGTTGTTTTTCCCTTGCTGCTTTTAATATTTGTTCTTTGTGTTTGATCTTTGTTAATTTGATTAATATGTGTCTTGGGGTGTTTTGCCTTGGGTTTATCCTGTTTGGAACTCTCTGGGTTTCTTGGACTTGGATGATTATTTCCTTCTCCATTTTAGGGAAGTTTTCTACTATTATCTCCTCAAGTATCTTCTCATGGTCTTTCTTTTTGTCTTCTTCTTCTGGGACTCCTATAATTCAAATGTTGGAGTGTTTCATATTGTCCTGGAGGTCTCTGAGATTGTCCTCATTTCTTTTAATTCGTTCTTCCTTTTTCCTCTCAGATTCATTTATTTCTACCATTCTATCTTCTGTTTCACTAATCCTCTCTTTGGCCTCCATTATTCTACTACTTGTTGCCTCCAGAGTGTTTCTGATCTCCTTTATTGCATTATTCGTTGTATATTGACTCTTTTTTATTTCTTCTAGGTCCTTATTAAACCTTTCTTGCATCTTCTCAATCCTTGTCTCCAGGCTATTTATCTGTGATTCCATTTTGATTTCAAGATTTTTGGATCATTTTCACTATCATTATTCTGAATTCTTTCTCAGGTAGATTTCCTATCTCTTCCTCTTTTGTTTGGTTTGGTGGGCATTTCTCCTGTTCCTTTACCTGTTGGGTATTCCTCTGTCTCTTCATCTTGGTTATATTGCTGTGTTTGGTGTGGCCTTTCTATATTCTGGGAATTTGTGGAGTTCTCTTTATTATGGAGTTCCCTCACTGTAGGCGGGGTTGTATCAGTGGCTTCTCAAGGTTTCTTGGTTAGGAAGGCTTGTGATGGAGTTCTGGTGGGTGGAGCTGGATTTCTTCTCTCTGGAGTACAAAGGAGTGATCAGTAATGGGTTATGACACATCAGTGGTTTTGGAGTAACTTCGAGCTGCCTGTATATTTAAGCTCAGGGGTGTGTTCCTGTGTTGCTGGAGAATTTGTGTGGTGTGTCTTACTCTGGACTTGTTAGACCTTGGGTGGTGCTTGGTTTCAGTGTAGGTATGGAGGCATTTGATGAGCTCCTATCGATTAATGTTCCCTGGATTCAGGCATTCTCTCATGTTCTCAGGATTTGGATTTGAGTCTCCTGCTTCTGGTTTAGTTTTATTTTTACAGTAGCCTCAAGACTTCTCCATCTATACAGCACCAATGATAAAACATCTAGTTTAAAGATGAAAAGTTTCTCCACATTGAGGGACACCCAGAGAGGTTCACTTAGTTACATGGAGAAGAGAAGAGGGAAGGGGTAGTTAGAGGTGACTGGAATGAGATGAGATGGGATCAAAAGAGGAGAGAACAAGCTAGTCAGTAGTCACTTCCTTATGTCCATTCCTCAGTCTGGACCGCTCAGAATTGTTCACGGAGTTATACAGGGAAGAAGAGAGGGAGGAAGGAGACAGAGGTGGCCAGGAGGATAGAAGAGGGAAATGAGAAGAAGAGAGACAGATCCAACCAATAACCAGTTCCCTAAGTGTTCTCCACTGTCTGGAACACACAGAGATTCACAGAGTTGGGTAAAGAATAAAAGGGGGAGGGAAGAGATAGAGGCCACCTGGTGGAGAAAAAGGAGAGCCCAAAGGAGAAGAGAGTGGTCAAGCCAGTAATCTTGCTCTCAGGTAAAATTGGGTACTGAAGGTTGGGTTTTTAAATGTACAAAATTGACAACAAATACAAAAGAGCAAAGATTAAAAATCTAGAGTAGAGGTTGGATTTTCAAAAATACAATATTAAAGAAAAGAAGAAGAAGGAGAAGAAAGAGGAAAAAAAACATAGCCACAAGAATTATTTAAAAAACAACCACCACCACAAAAAGAATATATACAGCATTTGCTTTAAAAATAGGGTTTTTTTTTTTGAAAGGTAATAGTAGCTTATAAAAATAAAATTTAAAGGAGAAATAGAGGACTTAAAAATTTTTAAAGGTTTAAAAAAAAGAAGAGGAAAAAGAAAAGCAAAAACAATCACACCATATCAACAAAAAAAAAGAAGAGGAAAAAGAAAAGCAAAATCAATCACACAACATCAACAAAAAAAAAAGAAGAAGGAAAAGAAAAGCAAAATCAATCACACAGCAATATCAACAACCAAAAAAAAGAGGAAAAAGAAAAGCAAAATCAATCACACAACAATATCAACAACAACAACAACAACAACAAAAGTGATCATAAAAATAGTAAAGATATATCTGTCCCTTTCTCTGGTGTTGCGGTCGGTGTGGGGTCACTTCCAAGACACTTCCCTCTTGGGGGAAGTTTGCTGATCTCTTCAGTGTCTGACTTCCGCCTTGTCACAGGGCAGGTAGTGGTGGACACTTTTTTTTTTTTTTTTTTTTTTAGGCTCACTTGTTCAGTAGTGCTGTGGGGAGGAAGGGATGCTGCATACAAGTAACATTGGTGTGTGTTTGCAGTGTCTCAGCCCCGCTGGGCCTGCCCCTGCTTGCAGCGCCCACCACTTAGGCTCCACGCTGCTCCACCGGGAACCGTCTAAGGCCAGCCCTAGGCTGCATGCACCTCCCCGGTCCAAGCCGCCCAGGCTCGGAGTTCAGGCAGCCCAGAGGCGCAGATTCAATTGGACCTGCGTCCTGCACCCTTCCCAAGTCCGAGCAGCCCAGGCATTTGGCGAGCGCAGTCACTGAGCCCCGTTGCCCTTCTGGTCTCTGCTGCTCAGTCTTCTGGGTGTATCGCTGGCATCCCTTCTCTGGTGGCTGATGAGTGTCCAGAACCCCCAGAAGACTTAGTTAGCAGAGAAGCCTTCTTAGTTACAAAGAAGTTTGTATTTTGGTATGTAATGTCTCTCTTGGGCTGCGATTAGCCCCTTCCAGCCCTTACGGCTCTGGCTGCCTGTCACCAGAAGGGGATGGTCTGCAGCCAGCTAGTTCTGTTCCATCCTTTGTTCTGTGAGCGGACCTGGCAGTGTCTTATGTTTGAGCTTTTCGCGTGGTAGCTATCCCACAGTCTGGTTTGCTAGCCCAAGATAGTTCGCTCTGGTTACACGTGGGGCGTTCCCTCCGAATCTTACAAAGCACTGCAGCCCGCGCCTTGTGAACCTCCCTGCCCAGCCCCCACTTGCTAGTAGCAGATGCAGGCATCTGGGCTACTTCTCCGCTGGGGGAGTTACTGTTGAGCTTGTAATCTGTTGGTTTTAATTATTTATTTATTTTCCCCTCCTTATATGTTGCCCTCTGTGCTTCCAAGGATCGCCACAGACTCAGCAGTGAGACTGTTTCCTCTCTTCTTAAGATCCCCTTCCCAATGAACATTGGGGTACACGTGTCTCTTTCAATTCTGGTTTCCTTGGTGTGGATGCCCAGTAGTGGGATCGCTGGATCATAAGGCATTTCTATTTGCAATTTTTAAAGGAATCTCCACACTGTTCTCCATAGTGGCTGTACTAATTTGCATTCCCACCAACAGTGTAAGAGGGTTCCCTTTTCTCCACACCCTCTCCAGCATTTATTGCTTGTTGACTTTTGGATCGCAGCCATTCTGACTGGTGTGAAATGGTACCTCATTGTGGTTTTGATTTGCATTTCTCTGATAATGAGTGATGTTGAGCATCTTTTCATGTGTTTGTTAGCCATTCGTATGTCTTCTTTGGAGAAATGTCTATTTAGTTCTTTGGCCCATTTTTTGATTGGGTCATTTATTTTTCTGGAGTTGAGCTGCATAAGCTGCTTGTATATTTTTGAGATTAGTTGTTTGTCAGTTGCTTCATTTGCTATTATTTTCTCCCATTCAGAAGGCTGTCTTTTCACCTTGCTTATAGTTTCCTTTGTTGTGCAGAAGCTTTTAATTTTAATTAGATCCCATATGGAATTTAGAATGATGGTAATGATAAACCTGTACGCAAGACAGCAAAAGAGACACAGATGTATAGAATGGCCTTTTGGACTCTGTAGGAGAGGGAGAGGGTGGGATGGGTTGACAGAGTGGCAGTGTAACATGTGTGATATCATAAGTGAAATGAATCATCAGTCCAGGTTTGATGCAGGATGCAGGATGCTTGGGACTGATGCACGGGGATAATCCAGAGAGAGAATGTGGGGCGGGAGGGGGGAGGTAGGGGTCGGGATTGGGAGTTCATGTACACTCTTGGCTGATTCATGTTGATGTGTAGCAAAACGAATACAGTATTGTAAAGCAAAACAAACTAAAAAAATAAAAATTAATTAAAAAAAAAAAGATCCCCTTCCCAGAACGGAGCTCCCTCCCTACCTCCTTTGTCTCCTTTTTTGTCTCTTATGTTTTTTCCTACCTGTTTTTGAAGACAATGGTCTGCTTTCTGGGTGCCTGATGTCCTCTGCCAGCATTCAGAAGTTGTTTTGTGGAATTTACTCAACATTGAAATGTTCTTTTGATGAATTTGTGAGGGAGAAAGTGGTCTCCCCATCCTACTCCTCCACCATCTTAGGACGGCCCCAACATATGTTTTTTTGAAGTGTTGTCTTATTTTATGCAACAATGAACCTGTCTCTTTGGACTGTGACATGCAACAATAAGTGGAATTTATATGACAACTGGCAATGACCACCTCAGTGGGTGAACCAAGAAGGAACTCCAAAGCATTTCCCAAAGCCAAACTTGCACCAAAAAAAGGTCATGATCACTGTCTGGTGATCTGTTGCCCATCTGATCCACTACAGCTTTCTGAATCCCAGCGGCATCATTACATCTGAGAAGTATGCTCAGCAAATCAGTGAGATGCACCAAAAAATGCAATGCCTGTAGCAAGCACTGATCAACAGAAAGGACCCAACTCTTCTCCATAATAACACCTTACCACACATCGCACAACTAATGCTTCAATTGGGCTGTGAAGTTTTGCCTCATCTGCCAGTATTCACCTGACCTCTTGCCAATCGACTAGACTACCACTTCAAGCATCTTGACAATTTTCTGCAGGGAAAACACTTCCACAACCAGCAAGATGCAGAAAATGCCTTCCAAGAGTGTCAAATCCTGAAACATGGATTTTTATGCTACAGGAATAAACAACATTTCTCATTGGCAAAAAATATGTGGTGATTGTAATGGTTCTTATTTTGATTAATAAAGATGTATTTGAGCCTAGTTATAACGATTTAAAATTCATGGTCAAAAATTGCAATTATGTTTGCATCAACCTCGATGAATGTGAGTCTGAGTGAACTCTGGGAGATGGTGATGGACAGGGAGGCCTGGTGTGCTGTGATTCATGAGGTCGCAAAGAGTCGGACACGACTGAGTGACTGAAATGAACTGAACTGAACTGAATAATTAGTGACTCTTACCTGTGTCAGTGCTGTAGATTGTAAGTTGCCACCTCTAGAATTTATTCAAGAAATATTCAATGTACGGGTTATATATTAATCAGCTATTACCTTTTCCTTATGTTTTCTTTCAGTTGGACATGACTTAGCAACTGAACAACAACAAACTTTTTCCTTAAGGACTTTAGAGTGTTATATGAAAATATTGTAGGTATGTTTATTCACAAATATATTAAATATTACAAAGGCAAACCATAAAATGTGGGCAGGTAATGTGGTGTAGCAATTTAGGGTGTGTGCTAAGGATATCCAGTATTACTTCCTATCACCAGATCAACATTGATGCTTAAATATATTTAAGATTATACATGTGGTGCAGTGTAGAGTGAAACACAGGCAGAACATCTCCATGAGCTTCTCTCCAATTCTCCACAGAGAACCCCTGACTGACCATTAAGAATAAGCCAAACAAATGCCTTCAAACCCAGTGAGCCTGCAAGGTCATTGTCATATAACAAAGGTGTTCTGCTCTTCTTCTTAATCTCCCTGTACATTCCATTTGCTTTCTGGTCATAACTTCTGAGCCCATAGGCCTATAAACACACCCCTTGATATAGTCTTGCCCCCCAGTGGGACAAAACCCACCTCCACCCACCAGTGGGCAGGGATCAATCCCTCCAATCAGAAAGCCTGCACAAACCTCTAGATTTGCCTTACCAACCAAAGGCAGACACCAAAAGAAAGAGGAACTAAAATTCTGCAGATGCTGCTGCTGCTACTAAATCACTTCAGTCATGTCTGACCCTGTGCAACCCCATAGATGGCAGCCCACCAGGCTCCTCTGTCCCTGGGATTCTCCAGGCAAGAATACTGGAGTGGGTTGCTATTTCCTTCTCCAATGCATGCATGCATGCTAAGTCGCTTTAGTCGTGTCTGACCTTGTGTGACCCTATGGATAGCAGCCCACTAGGCTTCTCCATCCACAGGATTCTCTAGGCAAGAATACTGGAGTAGGTTGCCATTTCCTTCTCCACTACAGGTAGGAAATAGAGACTATCAACACAGAAAGTTAGACAAAATGAGATGGAATGAAACAATATCACAGATGAAGATAAACAGAAAATCCTCAACAAAATAGTAGCAAAATGAATCCGATAATACATTAAAAGGGTTATTCACTCTAATCAACAGGGATTTATCCCAGGGATACGAGAATTTTTCAATATCCACAAATCACTCAGTGTGCTATACCACATCACCAAATTGAAGAACAAAAACCGTATGATCACCTCAATAGATGCAGAAAAATATCCTGACAAAATTCAACATCATTTATGACAAAAACCCTCCAGAAAGTGGGCACAGAGAAAACCTATCTCAACATAATAAAGGTCATATATGACAAACCTACAGCTAACATCATACTCAATGTTGAAAAGCTGAAAACATTTCCTCTAGTATCAGAAATAAGACAAGGATGTCCACTCTCACCACTTTTATTCAACATGGTTTTGGAGTCCTAGACACAGAAATCAGAAAAGAAAAATAATTGAGAAAGAAGTAAAACTGTCACTGTTTGCAGATGACATGATACTACACATAGAAAATTGTAAAGATTTTACCAGAGAACTAATAGAGCTTATCAATGAATCTGTTGAAGTTGCAGAATACAAAATAAATACACAGAAAACTGTCACAATTCTATACACTAACAATGAAAGATCAGGAAGTGAAATTAGAGAAACAATTTCATTTACCACTATATCAAAAAGAATAAAATTCCTAGGATAAACCTACCTAAGGAGGTAAAAGACCTGTGCTCTGTAAACTATAAGACACTGACCAAAGAAACTAAAGATGACACAAATAGATGGAAAGATATACTATCTTCTTAAATTGGAAGACTCAATATTGTCAAAATGACTATATTACAAAAGGCAATCTACAGACACAATGCAATTCCTATCAAATTACCAATGACTTTTTTTTTTTTGGCAGATCTAGAGCAAAAAAAAAATCTTAATTGTAAGGAAACACAAGACAAATAAACAAATATACTCAAAACACATAGACAAATAGACTCCAAATAGACAAAGCAATCTCGAGAAAGAAAAACAGAGCTGGAGGAATCAGGCGCCCTGACTTCAGGCTATATTATAAAGCTTGAGTAATCAAAACAGAATGGTACTGTCACAAAGACAGCTTCATTGATCAATGAAACAGGATAGAAAATCAAGAAATAAACCCACACACATATGGTCAATTAATCTACAAAAAAGGAGACAACAATATACAATGGAGAAACAACAGTCTCTTCAATAAGTGGTGCTGGGAAAATTGGACAGTTACATGTAAAAGAATGAAATGAGAACATTCTCTAACACAAGATATAAAAATAAACTCAAAATGGTCCAAAGTCCTAAATGTAAGACCAGATACTATAAAACTCTTAGAGGAAAATATAAGCAGAACACTGTTTGACAAAAATTGGAGCAATATCTTTTTGGATCCACCCCCTTGAGTAATGAAAATAAAAACAAAAATGAACAAACAGGACCTAATTATACTTAAAAGCATTTGCATAGCAAAGGAAACCATAAACAAAATGAAAAAACAGCCTGCAGAATCATAGAAAATATTTGCAAATGATGTGACCAATAAGGGATTAATCTCCAGAATATACAAACATCTCCTGTAGCTCAGTATCAAAATAAAACAAACAGCCCAATAAAAAATGGGCAGAAGACCTAAATAGACATTTCACCAGAGAAGACATACAGGTGACCAAAAGGCACATGAAAATATGCTTTCATCGCTAATGCTTAGATAATTGCAAATCAAAACTATAATGAGGTATCACCTCACACTGGCGAGAGTGGCCATCATCAAAAAGTCTACAAACAATAAATGCTAGAGAGAGTGTGGAGAAAAGGGAAACTTCTTATACTGTTGGTGGCAATGTAAATTGATAGAGAACAGTATGGAGGTTCCTTAAAAAACTGAAAATAAAACTACTATATATGATCTAGCAATCCCACTCCTGGACATATATCCAGAGAAAACCATAAGCCAAAAAAATACATGCACCCCTAGTGTTCATATAAGCACTGCTTGCAACAACCAGGACATGGAAGCAACCTAAATGTCCATCAACAGAGGAATGGATAAAGAAGATGTGGTACATATATAGAATGGAATATTACTCAGCCACTAAAAAGAATCAAATAATGCCATTTGCAGCAACATGGATGGACCTAGAGATTATCATACTGAGTGAAGTAAGTCAGAGAACGAGAAACATCAATGATATCACCTACATGAAATCTGAAAAGATGTACAAATGAACTTATTCACAAAATAGAAACTGACTCACAAACATCAGAAACAAACTTATACTTACCAAAAGGGAAAGGTAGAAGGATAAATAGGAATATGGAATTAACATATACACACTAATATACATAAAAAATATAGCCAAAAGGTCCTACTCTATAGCATAGGGAATTCTGCTCCATATTCTTTAATAACCTATATGAGAAAAGACCTGAAAAAGAATGGATATAGGTATTTGTATAACTGAATCACTTTGCCATATACCTGAAACTAACACAACATTGTAAATCAACTATACACTAATATAAAAGAAAAAAGAATTATACAAACACATGCTTAACTGATGTGGAGACTCCACATCCTATGATGCTGCAATAAACTAAGCAACTGTTCCCTGAAAGAGACACCAAGTTTTTTTCAACTTCTAATATATAACAGCATCTCTAGCACATAGTAAGTACCCAAAACATATTAATAAATAAATAAATGGATGAAGAGCCTAATATTTTCAGTGATCTATCAATCTGAAATAACAAGCATTGCAGGTAGTCTAGATTTTGGACATCTAGAATAATACTAAGAACTAATCTTTCTTGTAAGTTTTTGTTGATCAATCCTCAGCCAACAATTCCCATCAAACACAGGGATTCATCTTGGGAACCCAAAAACTTCATGAATCTGCCCCCAGTGAACACATGCACCAGAGTGCTAGAGAATCTACTTATAAATCCATATAGCACCATGAACGCAATGAAACTAGTATTCACTAATGAGTCTTTTAATTTAAAAGAGAATGGGCAGTAGAGATAGAGGTTGGATTGTAATACTTTATTCACGACTCTCTAAAGGAACAGTTTGGATTATACAGAAAGGTTTATTAGTCAATCTGATCTTGTCATCTGCATTATCAGAAAGGAAAACAAAAAATATTTCAAAAAAGTAAGATAAATCAGATTGTCAGTCTGTCAGTATTCACAAGAAATGGGCTTATTTTCTCAAATAAAGTCAACATGTTAAAAAAGATCCTGGGGCAATACACCAGAGTTTTTTGTGAAACTCTCTCTCCAGGATAATCACTGAGACAATTCATTGATCAGATGTCTAAGTTGATGATGTGAATATTCTAACTCCAAAATCTAATGGTGAAGTCTGTTATATTACACAGAAATAGCTTCAGTGAGCCTTTAGCACTGTGGGTTTTTTGCATGTCCTCTAGTAATTCATCATCTGTGAATCTTGAGGGATTAGCCTAGACTGGGATTTGAAGTCTAAACTATTATTGTGAGTAATGTTACAAGTGAGCAGCTGTGGACCTGAGAACAATCAAGCTCAGTGGTGTGAAATGTAGAGAATCAAGAAAGCAGTCATGCTCAGCTGAGTGAAGTGAAGCAAAAGCGCAAATAGGAGTGCAACTGGGTAACAAACCTGAGGAAATGAAGAGTGACCTCCACGGTTCCTGACCGCTTCCACGCAGTTTCCTTCAGCTCAGCCCAGAGAAGAAGGCCTCAGATTAAATCACACCCAGCATCAGATGTCAAGTGTCTCAGCTCCTAATTACCAGGAAAAAAAAGGTAAAGAAATAAGAGTCTGCAAAGAGTCCACATATTGATAAGCTATATTCCTTGTTAAAAATCAAGATCTACCTATGAATGGGGGGGGGGGGGGTGGTTATCGTCTGGAGTAATAATTCGTTAGTGGCTCACAATATTATTTAATAATCTTCACAAGGGCACAATGGCTAACACAAAATATTGCTTCTTGAAGTGTTAAAATATTAATAGTAAAAGCAAAAATACTCAAAGCAAATAAAAAACAATATGACTTCTTAATTTCACTGAAATGAATGTATTATGTACATGGCAGATTTTCTTGGCAAAAAGAATTTTTTTCTTATCACTCAACTCAAATATTGAGAATGTAGAAAAATACATTTTTTATTTTAAAAATGAACAGAAAATATCTGGCCCTGACACTCACAGAAGCAATAAGTCAGGATTCTAATGCATTGCTAGCCTAATGAAAACATCAAAAGTAATATGAAAAATATCATGTGTCTTGCCTGAGAGAAAAATAAAGTGAAATTGTAATCAGTTGCTAAAACTTAATCAATATAATCACATTGCAAATTTTCTAGAGAGTGTTTTCTTTAATGAAAGTTTTGAGGTCACTAAGTTGTGGGTTTCTCTGAATTACATCATCAGATCCTCTCAGAAATGATGTTTATCATTGTCATCACCATAAACACAAGCCTAGTAATTAAAATATTTGTGGATATGGTGACCATTAAGAGAGTCAAAAAACTGTCTCATTTTCATGTTCCCTCAAATCTTCAAACAATGCCAGTTTGGTGATTCAGCATGCTGGAAAGGGGGTTATATCATATTCTTAAATGTTTGATTAGGCTATTCCATGAAGACCCATAAAGGCAAACATGTGGTCACCCCTTTCTCTGTCCTTCAGAAAAAAAAAAAAAAAACAGTTTGTAATCCTGAGGAAGTTCATGAAAACAATTTTAGTACTCCTAGTTCTCCTAGTTAAAAATGACTTTGCTTGAGAAAAAAAGTTTTTCAGAAAACCTTTCAGAAAACCAGTAATTTTCATTTATACTCTTCATATGTGGTGATGCTATCACAATAAGTAACATTCTGAAACAAGGTTAAAAGGAGATGGCTTGCAAAACTTATTTCTCTTTGCTCTAACAAATATAATTCTTAAATAATTCCTCTCCATGAAACTTCCTTAAACTAGCTCATGGCTTCAATGTTAACCTTCTCCAAGAAAAATCCAAGTTCAAATTTCTTCACTACTGAAGAAGCAAAGCTCAAAGAACCAAAACCTTTCAGAAAACCAGTAATTTTCATTTATACTCTTCATATGTGGTGATGCTATCACAATAAGTAACATTCTGAAACAAGGTTAAAAGGAGATGGCTTGCAAAACTTATTTCTCTTTGCTCTAACAAATATAATTCTTAAATAATTCCTCTCCATGAAACTTCCTTAAACTAGCTCATGGCTTCAATGTTAACCTTCTCCAAGAAAAATCCAAGTTCAAATTTCTTCACTACTGAAGAAGCAAAGCTCAAAGAACCAATAACAAAAGATGTGGACTATTCCAGGCATAATTTGAGTATTTTTTCATTTCTGTCCCTATGTTCCATCCTGTGCACCAAATCCAAATACATGTTGAGGAACCATATAATTGATGAAAATCTTATGAAAGATACCATGTTGCTAGCATGGCTGGCCCTGCTTAAATTATGTTTTTTTAAGATTCTCTGTGGCAGAGATAAAACAGAGGCAGCACCGGTCACAAGCTGAGTGATAGAAGGCAAGCCATTTAAACTCTCAGAATCTGTTTTCTCACCTGGGAAATAAGGAAAATTCACAGAATTGTTTGGGGATTAAATTAGATATTATAGGATACAAATTAGGCCATATGAAGAGTCTAGAAAAAGCACTTGACCTATGATGGCTAAAGGTTAACAATTAAATGAAACAATCTAACCCACTACTTTTCCTGAGAAGTTAATAACAATTATACAACCAAGTTGAAACACTTCTCAGAGTTAAATTAATCACCTTAAATGTTCTTATAAGAAAAAACTGGAGAGACTAAAATTGTATTATGCACTCAAGTAATTTATTAAAAAGAGTCAAAAGTATCTGAGAAAATAATAATAAAGGAAAATGAAGGCAGAAATAATAAGAAAATAGAAAGAGGATTAAACAGATCCAAGAACTAGTTATTGGGGGAAAATAAACAATATGCCAATAAATTCTAAAAAATTATATTAGAGTACCTATCTGTGTCTACTTAGAACAAAGTAGACATTCTCCTAGGAATACAATAATTGGTAATTAATAGATTCATCAATGTAATTCAGTGCATTGATACATATTAAAGGAGAAAAACCTGTGTCATCTGAATAGAGGCTAAAGTGTTCTTCTATAACCTTCAATATTCATTCATATTAATAAAAAAGAAGACCTTAAAAATTATTAAAATTAAATAAAAGAGGGGCTTAATTTGCTGTAAAATATATCCACAGTAAGCCTACGGCAAGCATCCTACTTCATATGACATATTTAAAGCCTTTCTCACTAAATTCAGAAACAAAGCAGAAATAATGCATGCATATCTCCTTTCACACCTTCTACTGAACATTGTAATTATCCCAAATAATGCAATAAGATACAGACAGAAGATGTAATAATTATCAGACAATGGATGCAAGGTACAAAATTATAATTATTAGTAAATGATATGGCTGGATTCATAAAAAGGTCAAGGAAAGTCACAGATAAAGGATTAAAATCAAAAGAACAAATGCAGCAAGTTAGTGTACAATATCAACATCAAAAAATCTACATTTTTTTCTACTAACAAAAACCAATTATATAATGTAATAAAAAATAAAAGCTACTTCTTAAGGGAATAAGAACTGGGAAGTATATAGCAATACATCTAATAAGAATTGCATTCTCTTCCTAGAGAAAATTTTGTTTAAAGACCTAAATAGGAGACATGAATAATGTAGTATGTATGGAAAGACTCAATGTTTTATAGATATCATTTAAGCTCAAATTAATCCCTAGAGGCAAATAGTTCTAATCAATTTAAATGACTGGAATATGAAAATACAGCTCCAAAATTCACATGGAAGAGTGCCAGGTGTTAAGTACATTAGTTAGGATGTACTTGGCTGCAAGTAACAGAAAACCCACCTAAAAAAAGTCTAAACTGTAAAGAGGCTCTAGGTGTACATCCCATCTATTTACAAGGCTGTTGTGTTACTTCATATCCTGACTTCTCTATTTAATCTGGTTATGTTCAAAAGAGCATAACATTTCCAGAAGTCACACAAGAAGAAAGCAAACAGAGGCTGCGTAGGGGTAGAAAACATGATTCCACTATTCATTTTCAAAATAAAGGGGAAATGCCCAGAGGTCTTCACATCTCATTGGACACATTTCATCACATGTTCAATCCTAAACTAATCACTGGCAAGCAGGAATGCAGTTGCCACAATTATTTAAAATAATTCTAACTGTATACCCCTCCCAACTTAGGATTTTAATGGTGTTCAAATCCCCAGAAGTATATCATTGCCCAGAGCCTGAAAATGAACTAAAGTTCTATTAGCAAAACAGAATGAATGGAGATGTCCACTGGGTAGGCAGTTTTACAAAATGTATTCAGAATATACACAAAATCCATTCAACCAATTTAACATTTACAAACATAAGCAAAAATACAAATAGGCAATTTACAAACAAATAAGGAAATACAAATGTCAAATAAACATGTGAAAATATGGTCAATTTTACTAAGTGTTCATAGAAATGCAAATTAATATCATAACATGCCATCACTTTCCATTAGATCAGGAGTTAGCATGCTCTCTGTTGATAGATGCTAAATATTTTAGGCTCTGTGGCAAAGTGTAGGCTACTTTGTAGATATGTATACAACTATTTTGGAGAAGGCAATGGCAACCCATTCCAGTATTATTGTCTGGAGAATCCCAGGGACGGGGGAGCCTGGTGGGCTGCTGTCTATGGGATCACACAGAGTTGGACACAACTGAAGCAACTTAGCAGCAGCAGCATACAACTATTTTAAATGTAACCATTTAAACATTTTTAAACCATTACTAGTTTACAGATTTATAATAAATGATAGTGGGTCAACTCCTCCATTAAACAAATTTTTAAAAGCTTAAAAATAGCAAGTGATAATGAAATGTAAGTAAAAGAGTGCCCTGTAATTGGGAAGGTTTATTGGTGCAATGGCTATGGAGAATGATATGGTATTACTATGAAAAATAAAAATGTTCACATCTTATAACCCAGTATATTCACTATTTGATATTCCTCCTAGAGAAGCAGTTGCACATATATACAAGAAAGCATGCACAAAATGTTTACTGTATCATGGTCACTTTATGAAACATTGGAAAAATCTAAATGTCTATCATCAGAAAATGACTAAATAATCTAATTGGGATATATTTGTGTTATTTTTCTAAATGTATCCGCAACTAAAAACAAAAAAACAACCAGCTCTATACAAATATGGAAAAATGCTGAAGACATACTGATAACTCTCTAAAGAAAATTATAGAACATACTAAAGAAACATAAAATAATTTTATGCTAAGAATGAATAAAATAATAGTTATCTACTTTCTATAGGATAAAAAATGAGAGCCATAGGTATAGGGGATATGTTT
The DNA here is from genome assembly GCA_006408695.1 of Aepyceros melampus. Classification (NCBI taxonomy): domain Eukaryota; kingdom Metazoa; phylum Chordata; class Mammalia; order Artiodactyla; family Bovidae; genus Aepyceros; species Aepyceros melampus. The sequence continues at coordinate 94,163 of SJXQ01005822.1, forward strand.
GGAGTGACAGGCTAAACTCCTAACTCTCATTACTTTCAAGCAGTAGGAAGAGACCAAGTTCTAAGAATGCTTCCAGGGGTGCTGTATTTCTGGGGGTTTTGATATTTTATAAGAAGAAAGTATTCATACTTCATTTGTTTTTAATTAAAAATTTAAAAGCATATATAAAACATTTTGAGAACTGACCCAGAAAAGTGAGAAAATATTCAGCTATAATAAGTTTAAATATCATAGCTAAAAATTCTATGTGTACATTAAAACATATATAGGTTCTGAAATATGATTTGAGAGTAAAACTCACTAAACATTTGGAATCCCAGTATGCAAAGTTCAAAATTTAATGTCAATGAATGAACGGTTCTGATCTCCAAGAGTTGAACATAAGTCACTAGGGCTTTCCAAATAAGTGTATTTATTTCATACTTAAGATAATGAAGGGACTTATGACATGCCACCTTAAAATATGCCACTTTGGCATACTGAATATTTTGAACTGAGGCACCTGAGAAAGAACAAACACAGTAAGAGTTTGCCCTTCCTACCAAAAATAGGTCATAAAATGTCCCAGGAGAAGGATGCCTTCCTTGTACCAAAAAGAATAGAGAATATGTCCTGTTAATGAGAAGCAGGGAGCCAGTGCTAAAATGGTTCTGCATAAACAGGCCTATCTGTAAAATAACCCTGATAATCCATTGGTTTTTATCTTTCCCTCATAAGTGTCTCTCAGTCACCTCCCCACAATTTGTTGCCTCTACCGAGCCCAAATCTTTAAGATCTGGAAAATACCATTTTTTATTAATGAATAACTACTCTGTTCTCACTCTGGAGCATTTCTGATAATGGGGATACAGCAGAAAACAAAAATATACTAAGAGGTAAACTTTCTTATGATGCAGCATTGTTTACACTCATTCCCTCTTAAAGATTTTTTTTTTATTTAAACAAAATCTTGAACTTGTTATTCTGTATTGGGTTATAGCTGATTAACAATGTTATGATATTTTCAGGTGAACAGCAAAGGGAGTCAGCCATACATATACAAGGATCCATTCTCCCCCAAACTTCCCTCACCTCCAGGCTGCCACATAACATTGAGTAGAGTTCCACACGCTATGAAGTAGATCCATGTTGGTATTCATTTTATATACAGTAGTGTGTACATGTTCATCCAAGACTTCTATGATTTTTAACTACCCTGTTCAAATATGATTTAAGCCTGCCCTCAGGCTGAAGGCCACAAAATAGAATCTGACCCCTTATATCTTTCCCTCCACCATGGAATTCAGACTACCCTGTAGTAAAAGCTTAACTGAAAAGAAAATTGCTGACAGTTTTTTCTGTCCTTGGCTTGGCTGAGTGATGCAAGGACATGGAATTGATTCTTGAAAAGTTCTTGGAAATTTATAATTTTGCATAAAGGATTTTCCTCTTGTGTACTTGTGAACTTAAAATCCATAGTACTAGTAATATGTGAACCGTGAACTCCCTGATGTTCAAGCGGGTTTTAGAAAAGGCACAGGAACCAGAGATCAAATTGCCAACATCTGCTGGATCATGGAAAAAGCAAGAGAGTTCCAGAAAAACATCTATTTCTGCTTTATTGACTATGCCAAAGCCTTTGACTGTGTGGATCACAGTAAACTGTGGAAAATTCTGAAAGAGATGGGAATACAGGACCATCTGACCTGCCTCTTGAGAAATCTGTATGCAGGTCAGGAAGCAACAGTTAGAACTGGACATGGAACAACAGACTGGTTCCAAATAGGAAAAGGAGTACATCAAGGCTCTATATTGTCACCCTGCTTATTTAACTTCTATGCAGAGTACATCATGAGAAATGCTGGACTGGAAGAAACACAAGCTGGAATCAAGATTGCTGGGAGAAATATCAATGACCTCAGATATGCAGATGACACCACCCTTATGGCAGAAAGTGAAGAGGAGCTAAAAAGCCTCTTGTTGAAAGTGAAAGAAGAGAGTGAAAAAGTTCGCTTAAAGCTCAACATTCAGAAAACGAAGATCATGGCATCTGGCCCGATCACTTCATGGGAAATAGATGAGGAAACAGTAGAAACAGTGTCAGACTTTGTTTTTTTGAGCTCCAAAATCACTGCAGATGGTGACTGCAGCCATGAAATTAAAAGGCGCTTACTCCTTGGAAGAAAAGTTATGACCAACCTAGATAGTATATTCAAAAGCAGAGACATTACTTTGCCGACTAAGGTCCGTCTAGTCAAGGCTATGGTTTTTCCTGTGGTCATGTATGGATGTGAGAGTTGGACTGTGAAGAAGGCTGAGCGCAGAAGAATTGATGCTTTTGAACTGTGGTGTTGGAGAAGACTCTTGAGAGTCCCTTGGACTGCAAGGAGATCCAACCAGTCCATTCTGAGGGAGATCAACCCTGGGATTTCTTTGGAAGGAATGATGCTAAAACTGAAGCTCCAGTACTTTGGCCACCTTATGCGAAGAGTTGACTCATTGGAAAAGACCCTGATGCTGGGAGGGATTGGGGGCAGGAGTAGAAGGGGACGACTGAGGATGAGATGGCTGGATGGCATCATGGACTCAATGGACGTGAGTCTGAGTGAACTCCGGGAGTTGGTGATGCACAGGGAGGCCTGGCGTGCTGCGATTCATGGGGTCGCAAAGAGTCGGACACGACTGCGCGACTGAACTGAACTGAACTGAACTGAACTGAAGTAATATAGTCAAATGTAGGAGAGGTAACATCTCATTTAAATATACTAATTCATATATTCCCATTTAGTAACAGTTATTAATGGACGTGTACTTGAAAATATGATATAGAACTTATAAGACAGAAATAAAAGTGATACTGTCATAAAAAAAATAGGTTCTTACTGCGTAAAGAGATGAAGTAGTGTGTTCCCTCCTTATCACAGAGACAAGAAAACTATGGCAGCAGTAGTAAGGATTTCATTTGTCCAGGAAAAGAAAACAAATCCCATTTGATTAAAAGTAATAGTTCTGAAAAAATTATCTATCTAGCCTTTCTGATAATCTCAATTCACCAGTGATAGAAAAAAAAAAAGACTAAAAACTATCACTCTAGACCTAATTACAACCAGGAGAGGCGTTATTTAGTGATAGGGAAGTGACAAAATATCTTGGAAAAAATAAATCCTGTCATCTTAGATCATAATACCTATAGTATACAATGGAGAAGGCACTGGCACCCCACTCCAGTACTCTTGCCTGGAAAATCCCATGGACAGAGGAGCCTGGTGGGCTGCAGTCCATGGGGTCGCTACTTGTCGGACACAACTGAGCGACTTCACTTTCACTTTTCACTTTCATGCATTGGAGAAGGAAATGGCAACCCACTCCAGTGTTCTTGCTGGAGAATCCCAGGGATGGGGGATTGCCGTCTATGGGGTCGCACAGAGTAGGACACGACTGAAGCGACGCAACAGCAGCAGCAGCAGCAGCATAGTATACAATGTTGGGAAAAGCCTATAAAAATAGCCCACAGAGCCTGACAGGCATATTTCAAAAAGAATACCATAACTCATGGTTCCATTGTACATGGTTCTAAGCATGATGCTTGATTCAAGATAGTCAAAAAGCAATTACTTACTGATGCAATTCCAGTTATGGAATGGCACATCATCTTAAGTTAAAGAAATAAAAAGGAAATGCATGCAGTAAGTGTATGTCCCAGGAATGAAAAAAACAAAAAAGAACTAATAACTGAGGATATATATGAAACCATGGCATTATGGAGCCTAAGACCAAAGAAAGGGGACTTAGAGTTGTTCAGTGTTAAGGACAACAAAGACTTTAAAAAGAATTATTTCACAAATAAGGCAAACAAGTGAGGGCCAAGACCACTGCAAGGGACAAAAGGTGTTAAATTGAAGTTTGGTAGAAAGAAAACAGAACATCTAAATTCCTGCTTTTGCTTCTGATTTCTCTGCCAAGTATAGAACAAGCATTCCTAAGGGAATACAAAATCCAAGGGTAGTAAAGTTGTTTTTATATGAATTCAAGTCATTCGGCTTAGATGAATTGTATCCCAAGGCTCTAAGAGAATTTATAAGTGAAATCATCCTTGTTTTATGGGAAATCTTAAAGAAGGGCAAAGGAAACAGAAAACTGGAAGGAAGCCAACGTCAGCCCCACTTTCAAGAGGAAATGATAGGTCTGGCAAACAAACCACTGGAAACAAGGATGGATTGCTAAAGGAATGGGTGGTGAGTACCTAGAGGAGACGGCAGTCATCATAAAATGTCTAAGAATGTCTTGTCACATTCTGCTTAATGTTTTGCTCTGAGACGATTACAGGACTTGTCTAATATGAGAACGTAGGACACAAAGTTTATGGGAACTTCCGCAAGCCCACTAACAATCAGATAGTTTCTTTCCAGATACTTTTGCATAGAATGGAGAACTATGGATTAAATGCTAAAAGAGATTATCAGATTAGTAACTGGAGGGCTTCCCTGGTGGCTCAGAGGTTAAAGCGACTGCCTGGAATGCGGGAGACACGGGGTTCGATCCCTAGGTCAGGAAGATCCCCTGGAGAAGGAAATAGCAACCCACTCCAGTACTCTTGCCTGGAGAATCCCATGGAGGGAGGAGTCTGGTAGGCTATAGTCCATGGGGTCGTAAAGAGTCAGACATGACTGAGTGACTTCTTTCTTTTCTTTTTTTTTCAGTGATTTGGGTAGTAATGAGTTAGGGTCCACCCACAAAGTAATGTTCACAAGTGTTACGGGTTTAACTGTCTGTTCCACCAAAATAAGCTGAAGTCCTATTCCCTGGTACCTAGGAATGCGACCTTATTTGGAAATAGGGTATTTGCTGTTGTAATCAAGTTAATATAAGATCATTAGAGTAGGCCATAACACAGTATGTCTGCTGTCCTTATGTTGTTGCTGTCCAGCTGCTAAGTCAAACTTTTTTTGCAACTCCATGAACTACAGCATGCCAGGCTTCCCTGGCCTTCACTGTCTCCTGGAGTTTGATCTAACTCATGTCCACTGAGTCAGTGATGCTACCTACCATCTCATCCTCTGCCACTCCCTTGCCCTATTGCCCTCAACCTTTCCCAGTATCAGGGTGTTTTCCAATGAGTTGGCTCTTCATATCTGGTGGCCAAAGTACTGGAGCTTCAGCTTCAGCATGAGAAGAGTTTAATCCTGAGTGAAGACAGAGACACACAGGACCAACACCATGTAAAAATGGAGGCAGAGACTGAAATGCTACACCTGCAAGGTAATGCATGTCAAGGCTTTCCTGCAAACCAGCAAAACTAGGATGAGGCAAGGAAGGATTCTTCTCCATCAGCTTCAGACAGAGCATGGTCCAGTCAACACATCATTTTAGGCATCTAGTACTCAGAACTGTGAGAGGATAGACTTCTGCTACCTAGGTCACCC
>SJXQ01005822.1:99723-121399 GCA_006408695.1 Aepyceros melampus
GGGGGGGGGGGGGGGGGGGGGGCGGGATTTTGTTACAGCATCCTTAGGAAACTAATCACAGGTATATCCCAGAATTGGGAGCCTGATTCTGACTCTGTCCATTCAACACTCCAAAAAGAACTGTGAAGATAGCAGACATGCTAAAAAGACTACCGAATTAATGTTTTAAGAATAAAAATGTACTTAAATAAAAATAATAACTCGTTTAAGGTTGTTTCACCACCATTTAAAAATAAAACTACACAAGTACATGCAGAATTTACATTTCCAAGTGTTTTCTTACCCAGGAATTCAAGAAAAGTTATTTTTTTCTCTTAATAAATTAATGATGGATCTTTCCACCATTCTAACAACCAGAACTGGCATAGAATGTTTCATTCCAAATACAGTGCATTAAAGAAGCTTGAAAAATGAGTCCCAGTTCCAAGAAAAGTGATCAAAAGAGATGATTTCAAAATTATGCCATATCAAAGTTTAAAGAAAGTGACAAAGTGACAGAGTTCAGTGTGGAGAAGACACGACTCAAAGCAGATACCACACTGCCTACAAACACTGAAGCAGCACCAGATGGTTTCTCCGTAACCTCAGGAGGCCTTACTAGTTTCAAGGACTCTCACATTCCTATTACTAAGGTGCAACAAGCAATGTGCTACCTGCAGTTTATATCAATAATTAAAGTGTCACATTGTGGCTAATCCATAAATGCAATTTTCAATGAATCCCGAGACACCTTTCCCGTTCATCCTAACATCCCTGAAATCAGCAGAGGTCTTAGACAATCAAAGACTGACAGATGATAGTCATAAAGGAGTTTTCATCAACTGTGCATGGACAAACTTGCACATAGCTTAGCTGTTCAGTTGAGAAATGTATGTTGCCAGGGCATCACCTGCTGAGTTCAACTGTCATTTAAAATTATTTCAGAAATACTGTACTTTGATTTAACAATGAAACTCTTACATATGAAGAAAGGCATGGGAACAGAGCAAAAATGTGTATGATTGAGGAGCAAATATTAATTAGCAAAGTAAATACTAATCACGGAAGGTACAATTGCAATTCTGTGTTTTTTTTGCAATGGAACAATCAAATTCTTTACTAGATTTAGGAAAATATGAAGCATGTTGGTATGTTTTGTAACTGATTTACATGCCAAAAAATTACCTATCTCTTGATAAGAGATACAATTGAAAGCAAGATGTACTGGCTGTATTTATTAGAATAGCTGAAAGGATATTCCAAACAAAAAGAGGCTGATGTGATCCTTACATACCTCAAACAACATACTAAGGCACTATATCATAGTTTAATTGGTAGTATTGGAAATGGCAAACCACTTCAGTATTCTTGCCTTAGAGAATCCCGTGGTCAGAGGAGCCTGTTGGGCTGCTGTCCATAGGGTCGCACAGAGTCGGACACGACTGAAGTAACTTAGCATTTTTAAGTGAAATGTAACTAATGATATATTTTATGATTTATAATCATAGACAATAAAATATGATACTTTTTATTTATACAAAACATTATAATTTACAGAGCATTCTCATGAATATCATTTTAGTTGACCTCAATAGATACATGAAATAAGCAATCTATTTTTTTTACAACCATTTAGGCTCAGAGGGTAAAGAATCTGCCTTGCAGGAGATACATCTGACATGCAGGCCAGATCCCTGGGTCAGGAAGATTCCATGGAGAAGGAAGTAGCAACCCACTCCTTATTCTTGCCTGGAGAATCTCATGGACAGAGGAGCCTGGCAGGATATAGTCCAAAGTGTTGTGAAGAATCAGACAGGACTGAGTGACTAAACATACAACAGGGAGAAAACTAAGCTCAATTGTTAATTAATTTGCTTATGGTCACATGTTTAACACATGGCAAAAGTGAAACTAGGGTCAAAGACTCCTAATTCCTATTTTAGGGCTTTTTCTGTTTAAAAAAAAAATGATAGATTCACTTTTTTTCCTGATATATTTATGTAAGTTAAGATCCAATGAAGATAACTTCTATAATATATAAAAAGTCTTACTTTGCCTTTCGATAACCAAAAAAAAAATCTAGTGCAGAATTTATCTTTTCAAAATCATTTTCTCTTTTTACCTAGCACAAAGATAGGCCCAGAACATATAACTTCTGCAGGAAGTTGCTGCAAGTGATACAAACAAAAACACCCGACTCTCTCTCCTAGGAAAGAATGAATAGCTTTGCCATTTACCTCCACTAAAAATAATGTAATTCTGAAATTAAATATTATTAACAAGGTTTCATAATCTAGGCTCACACAAATGCATGACTACAACCAAACAGAATATATAATTTCCAAATATCTGTCTGTCCTTTGAGGCAAATATTAACCTCTAACATACCTTCTTGACATAAAGCGTACAAAATATTCTGATTTTTTAGATTTAAAATGTTAAAGAACCATGGTGTATTAAAGTTTTGGATATTATCACAAATCTCACTTAATCATCTTATTCATACTATATCTTAATCTTGACAACAATCCTGTGAAATATTGTCACCATCATCAACACCACCATTATTATCATCAACATCATGAAATCATCGCCATTATTATGCTATTACCATCACCACACCACTGTCACTGCCACTGGACAGAGGAAGAGACTGAGGCTCAGAGTAACAATACTTGTAATTCAAAGTCACTCTGCCAACAAGTGGGTTGTTCCTACCTTTTGGCTACCATGCATAATGGTGTACAAGCATCTGTTGAGTTCTGCTTTTTATTCTTCCAGTTATGTATCTAAGAGTGGAACTGCTGGATCATACGGTGGTTCTATGTTTAACTCTTTGAAGAACTGCCAAACTATTTTCCACAACAGCTGTACCATTTTTATATTCCCGCTAGCAAAGCACAAAGGTTTGAATTTCTCCATATCCTCTCCAACACTTGTATTTTCTGGATTTTGTTTTTCCTGATAATAGCTACCCTGATGGACACAAAGTGGTATCCCACTGTGGCCACTGTCCATTTTTAATGAGGTCACTTTTCTTTTTTCAGATCATGTTTGTTGAGCTGTAAAAGTTCTTTATATATTCTAGATATTCCTTTTACTCAAACATCTGTCCCATACAGATAATGCCCAACATAAGACTGATATGACACTATTCCCTACAGTGGCTTCCATTTCAACATTACCATAGAACTACATGTTTAAAGGGGAAGTCACATGTTGGGTGAGAAGCATTTTTACTAAATTTACTAAACAACCATGGTGTGTCCATGGTCAGCATTCAGAACAAATGCAGCCGCAGTCCCCAAGGCTCTGTGTGCACACCGTACTCCCACATGTGTGAATTTTCATTTTTTAAGATCTGCTACTCTAAGAGCCCAGAAATTACTTTAAAATTCACAGATTGGAAGCAGACATTTGGTTATTAATGAAGAGCTCTGAGATGGTAATTTTGTAAAACCATAGGGTGGTGGGAAATGGTGTTTTATGAAATGCTGCAAAACCTCTAGGTACAAAATGGGCAGGGGTAGGGAGGGGGGACTGTCTCTGTGAGTGGTTAAATGATGCCTTTCCGTTTCCTTATCTTAGGACGCGTCAGGGCAGTGCTAAGGATTCCCATTCAAATTCAGCAGCCGAGGACAGCCCAGATGGAATACAAATAGAAGCAGGAGAAGTGGAGCAGGGTTAGTGAAGTGTGCAGTTGGCGAGATTGATGTCGATACTCTTCACTGCCAAGTGAAATGCCAATAATGCTTGTATAGCATTTTGTGAGGGCAATGGGAGTTCGATTCCTGAGCAATAATAAAGAATGAAGCCGCTCTCTCAGGTATAAAAATATTGGCAACTGTTACAAAGAATTGACTCATAGGAGCCCGAGTGCTGGCCTATCTTAATACAAATAATTCAGGTCTCAGACGGATTTCAAGAGCAGCCAGGCATGGTTCTCAGGCACTGGCTCTGCTATTAATTTACCCCAGGCTTTCACGGGCCTCCCAGCCCATGAGTCAGCTGGTCTTAGTAGAGCAGGATCTAAATGGGTTCCTGAGGTCTCACTGAGAGTTGAGAGAAAACAACAAAAATGAAGAAAGAGGGAAGTAAAAAGAAAGACTGTAAAAGTTTTACATATACATTTTTAAAGTTAAAGATTCTATTGGTGTTTCTTTCTGAAAATGAAGTAATGCATCCATGTGGCAACCACCTAAACAAAGAACACTACATGAGCTTTTAAACACATTTCAATTAGAGGTGCTATTTCCAAGAGTGTTTTATACTATGGATTACAATAAGTCTCACATACTGAAACCAAAATGTAACACTTGCAAATGTATAGACCTATTACATTTAATGATATCATATAGTTGGCAAGAAAACTTACAAACATTCTAAGCTTATGTAGAACTGGAAAATTGGCTGGAGAAGAGATATAATATTCCACTCCCATAGTCACCCACTCCTAAATCAGAGTGACCTCTCAGAGAAATAAAAATAAATCATCACCACTGGGACACCTAAATGTCTTAACAGCTTTTGCAGATGGTAAAAAAGATCTTGGTCTCATATGAACTCAGTACCTGGCCTAGGGATTAGAAACCTATTCGAAACAATGAATCTTTAATTATCCATGAGCAATGGATAATTTTTTAATAACCGTATGTATATATAAATGTATATGTGTGTACACATGCTTATATATGTATGTGTATGTGTATGTCTCTCTCTCTCTCTCTCTCTCTATATATATATATATAAAATATATGTACACACTTATAAAAACTTGTTTGGGCCCAATTATCCCTATAGGAGAAAGTATTTTGAGAGTTAGAAAAAAATGATTGGCCCTTAAAATTTATCCTTTCTCAGATGGCTTTTGGTTTTTCCAAAACTTGCTAATGTGCAAGTAGTTTGTATTTTCTAGTTTTATGTTTGTTTTGCTTGTTTGCTAGTCTGCTCATAATCACTCCTAAGAACACATGTGCAAAAACAACTGTACTCAAAAATTAATTGTGAAAGAAGAACAGGTGCAACATGAGAATTAACATACACTGAACTGAGAAAATGATAAGCTGATACAAGCTCAGCGTGAATCATATCAGGCACAGGGAACTAAGTCAGCTTGTGAAATAACCCACATTGGTTTAAAGTAAGTTCTGTAGAAGCACAGATTTCCCTAATATAGTTTAAAAGCCTCTGGCCAAGGCAGACTCTTTTAAATGCCCAAAGTTGTTGTCCAAGGTAAAGGAAACAGCTATTGTCCTTTGTTGCTGGTGGGAATGGTGTAATTTTCCCATAGGCAACATCTCACAAAACTTTAACAGGTTGTTTAATACAATTCTGAAGCTGTACATATAAACAGGATTTCACAATGATTCAACCATGAGGTTGTTCACAGCCATGTTATTTATAAAACTGAAAAATTGAAGGGAAAACACCTAAATGTCAACAGGAAACTGAGCAATTTTAAGTGAAAAAGGCTTCAACACTTACTTAAAAAGGAGGAAGATCTATAGCCACTATGATTGACTCTGGAGGTTACTCACTGTCAATATTATCTCACCTCATAAGGTGAATAAACTCTTGAATGTGTTAATCCAGCCACCCCTCACCCATGTAACTCAGAAAAGTTGACCCTCTGTCCAGTTCCAGGGAGTGATCATCCTTAGTATAAGCCAGCCAGATTCATCTCTTAACCTTTAATAATGATGAAAAAAATAAATGTCTTTACTGCTTAGGACAGTTTGACTTGAAACTTTCTGCTATCAACAGATTATCATGTTTAAAATAGCATAACTATATTTATGCTATAAAATATATAACAGCTAAATGCATCCCAGTAATAGTTCTTTTTAATATATTTCTTTCAATGCCAAGAATACAAAACAGTATATATCCTCTGACTTCCCTTTTGTAATCAAATGTTATACAAATATAATCCAAAACACTAATTATCTTGCAGAGTGATAGTGATATGATACATGACTATATGTGTGTGTCTATGTACTCTAAATTTACTATTTCAAATATGTATTGTAATTGAAATAAGAAGAAAAGCAATTTTAAAAATCCCTACCATGATTAGTTAACAAATAATTTACTGGTTATATTTGCTTATCTGGTTCTACAACTAAGAGTCAGGGATTTATAGCTATATTTTAAAGAAAAAGATAATAAGTTTCAAAAAAATCAAATTTTGCTTCCATAACAGCTCATAATCACTCCTAAGAACACATGTGCAAAAACAACTGTACTCAAAAATTAATTGTGAAAGAAGAACAGGTGCAACATGAGAATTAAGGTATCATTTAGAATTAGGTACCCCACTGAAGTCTTGGTCTGTGCAGCTGATACTAGATAAGAAGATACATATTATCTAAAATTGAAAACATTGTCCTGTGGCTATTTTGATATAATAATGTCAGTTCAGTTCAGTCGCACAGTCATGTCTGACTCTTTGCGACCCCATGAATCGCAGCACGCCAGGCCTCCCTGTCCATCACCAACTCCCGGAGTTCACTCAGACTCACGTCCATTGAGTCCGTGATGCCATCCAGCCATCTCATCCTCGGTCGTCCCTTTCTCCTCCTGCCCCCAATCCCTCCCAGCATCAGGGTCTTTTCCAATGAGTCAACTCTTCGCATAAGGTGCCCAAAGTACTGGAGCTTCAGTTTTAGCATCATTCCTTCCAAAGAAATCCCAGGGTTGATCTCCTTCAGAATGGACTGGTTGGATCTCCTTGCAGTCCAAGGGACTCTCAAGAGTCTTCTCCAACACCACAGTTCAAAAGCATCAATTCTTCGGCGCTCAGCCTTCACAGTCCAACTCTCACATCCATACATGACCACAGGAAAAACCAAGCCTTGACTAGACGGACCTTAGTTGGCAAAGTAATGTCTCTGCTTTTGAATATACTATCTAGGTTGGTCATAACTGTTCTTCCAAGGAGTAAGCGCCTTTTAATTTCATGGCTGTAGTCACCATCTGCAGTGATTTTGGAGCCCAAAAAAATAAAATAGATGGGGAAACAGTAGATATAATAATATAGCTTCATTATTTCATTAATTTATTAAAAACATTTATTGAGTATCTGTTGTGTTCCAGGCAACATGCTAGCTAGGCAGAAAGATGACAAAGATGAATGAAAAATGGCCTTCTCCCTGCAGGAGCTCACAGTCAAAAGGGCAAAACAGGCATGTAAAGGTTTATACAATAATAAGATATTGCTGAAGCAGGGGCATGAGAAAAGTAAGCAGAAACATGAAGAAGAAAGTGATTAGTTCTAGTTTTGCAACAGGGAAGACATGCAAAGACAACAGCATTAGATCTGGGTTTTAAATAATTAGTAGAAACTACCCATGGATTGGAGGAAGTAATCCCACCAAAGAAAAAACAAAGTACAATTATATATAGGGTGTCCTGTGAAAGTCCAATAGGTTGATTTGACTGCAATATGTCAAATGTAGTGGATAATAGGAAAAGAAGTTGAAAAACTAAAATGTGTATCCGTTTAATCTTTAGGCAATGAGGAACTTCCAAAGGTTTCTGAAGCAAGTAAATGACATGACAGTACCTCTGTCTTAACATTGGAAGGTAATCTGAAGGAAAATGTGAATGCAGAGTGATATCCGAGGAGATACCACAATAGTCCAGGTAAGATATTTATAATGAGGATGTAAACTGGGGCAGCAATAATAGAACTGGAGATGAATACAGAAGGAAGGGATGTATTAAAGGTAGAATTGATGGTGTATGGTGACAACTGAGGTGGAGAGCAAGAACTGATGATTCCAACTTGCTAACTCAAGGACTAAGAAGATTGTGAGGATCTTAAATCAAAAAGGAAATACAAAAGGAGGTGACTTGGAAGGGAAAAAATATATAAGCCTGGTTTTCAAAGGCAGTGACTAAATTCCTGAGGGACAGCAGGTAAATATAGCTCACAAGAATTTGATAACATCTCTAATGATTTAGTTTCCCTCTTTCTCAAATGAAGAGCTGTATCTACAAATTATATCCAAGTTTTAAAATATCATTTAAGAGGAGATATATAAAAATTCTTCTTGACACTAGTCTAAAGCACCAGCAGAGAAAAAAGGCCATTTATTTTAGGAATGGAATGAGGAAAAATCTGCAGGGATTTATCAAAACCCAAAGCCTATTCCCAGTTTGAGAATGAAGTTTGAATTTACAATACTCATTTGCTCTGTAAAACACAAGCTGTAACATTAACATAACACTTTCTACAGGGCCATTGGAATGCCTGCAGTTCTGACAAAAGCAAAACCAGCCTTCTCTGAAGAAACGCTTTCACATCTCAGAGTTCATGGGATTCCACCAGAATTGTTACCCCACTTGCATAATTGTAATCAATAAAATTTACAAACTATCAAGTAAGCACTAGAGGGAAAACCTAAAATAGAAGAAAAAAACAGATAAATTAAGTGTCCTCAAGTGTTTGAAATAAAAGAAAAATTGGAAAATGGTTATAAAGATACATAGGTAGATAAACAAATAAAAAACCTAGAACACGTGAGGAAAGATTAGAACAATATAATAATGAATAGACTTGAAATAGAACTGCAGTGAAGTTACTGCCATTGAAATTACCCTCACTCTCATAGATATGTCAGAGTAAGTTAAACTGTGAGTTATGAAGTACAATACTGAATTATAATGGGAGTAATATCAAAATTTGGAGGAAGGAGCTAAAGTCATATTTAGCAGAATATTTATAGTCCTGGTATCACATATTAGTAAGCAAGGAAGAATTAAATATTCTCTTAGTTAAATTATCAACACAAGATGTTCAAAAAGTAAGTAAAAAGTAAACCTGAGGAAAGTAAAAGAATTAAAGGCAAAATAGGAATTAATGAATAGGACAAACAATAGAAAGAATCACAAAAATATTTTTTAATGAAAGCAACAACAAAAAGATAACCACTGACATAGGTAGTGTAAAGCATATACTCTGAAAACTAAAAAATATTGTCAAAAAAAGTGGAGAGGATCTGACAACTGGAAAGACATCACACATCCATCGACAGAAAGACTCAGTATGGTTAAGATGGCAGTGCTCTTCAGTTAATTTTATTGTCAATTCAAGACAATTAAATGGGGAAGGAAAATCTTTACAACAAATGGTGCTATGAAAACTGCATATTTACATGCAAAAGAAAGAAAAAAAAGTCAAACCCCTACATCACACTGTATGTAAAAATTAACTCAAATTGTAATCAAAGATCAAAACGTAGAAGCTAAAAGAATGAAATTCTTAAGGAAAAATTTGTAGGCATAAATCTTCATGACCTCGAATTAAGCAATGCTTTCTTAGGTACCCTGGAGAAGGAAATGGCAATCCACTCCAGTATTCTTGCCTGGAGAATCCCATGGACGGAGAAGCCTAGTATACAGTCCACAGGGTCGCAAAGAGTCGGACACGACTGAGCGACTTCACCTAACCTAACCTAACCTAACTTTCTTAGGTAAGACATCAAAAACTCATGCAGGAAAAGAAACCATCACCACAACCAATTTCAGGACATTTCCATCACCCCGCAAAACAACTCCATATCCATTAGCAGTCACTCCCATCACCCCCTACCCCTTCAGCCCTAGGCAACCACCAATCTGCTTTCTGTCTCTAGGATGTAATCTGGAAATTTCATATGAATAGAACCAAATAATATGTGCTGTCCTATGCTAAGTCACTTCAGGCTTGTCTGACTGTTTGCAGACCCATGGACTGTAGCCCAGCAGGCTCCTCTGTCCATGGAATTCTCCAGACAAGAATACTAGAGTGGGTAGCCATTGCATTCTCCAGGGGATATTCCCAACCCAGGCATCGAACCTAATTCTCCCAAATTTCAGGTAGATTCTTTAACATCTGAGCCACCAGGGAAGCCCAAGAATTTTGGAGTGGGTTGCCTATCCCTTCTTCAGCGGCTCTTCCGGACCCAAGGATTGAACCAGGTCTCTTGCTTTACAGGCGGATTGAGTTCTTTGCAAAATTCAGATTCTCAGTGATTGCAGCTGTACTGCTCAGTAACCAAGACAGCTCGCTAGTTTTGTATCTCTGTGCCCTAGATAAATGGGAAGGGAATGGAGGGGAATGAGGCACTTGCTGGACTCATACTTATGTTGGAAACCTGGACCAATCTAGAGCTCAATCTGACACTCCTTCTAAAAGTGGAGCAGTTTGTGTTAAAATCAGACACGCCAAGAAAAAGAGGAATAATAGCTAATGTTTTCAACATACTTTGAAGGAAAAAAGCAGATTAGAGAGGCAGGTACAGTATGGTACCATTACACAAATTACATTAATAGAGATACATGACATATTTATTAAAATATGAAAAATTGTTATCTCCAGGTACTGGGATTTAGGATGATATTTTTAACTTTTTCTTCATAATGTTCTGCATTGCTTAATTTTATTTTCAACAAGCATGTATGAGTCTTTGCAAAATAATAAAGCCGAAGAAAAAAAATAAAATAGTAGCTGAAAGTAATGACCAAATGGATCATCCAGGTCAGTTCAGTTCAGTCACTCAGTTGTGTCCGACGCTTTGCGACCCCATGAATCGCAGCACGCCAGGCCTCCCTGTCCATCACCAACTCCTGGAGTTTACACAAACCCATGTCCATTGAGTCAGTGATGCCATCCAACCATCTCATCCTCTGTCATCCCCTTCTCCTGCTGCCCTCAATCTTTCCCAGCATCAGGGTCGAAGTGAGCTCTTTGCATCAGATGGCCAAAGTACTGGAGTTTCAGCTTCAGCATCATTCCCTCCAAAGGAATCCCAGGGCTGATCTCCTCTAGAATGGACTGGTTGGATCTCCTTGCAGTCCAAGGGACTCTATAGAGTCTTCTCCAACACCACAGTTCAAAAGCATCAATTCTTTGGTTCTCAGCCGAATGAGGAAAATACATTGCATGGCTGTTATAGAGAGGTTCAGAGAAAAAGATAATTTTGTCTCAGCATAATTAGACCAAATGGCTAAAAGAGTGAAGCTGTATGTTTGCCAAGATCACCTCCACGTTTGGAAATTGGTAATGCTGAATGGAAACCTGAAAGCTTGAGTGGCATCACAATGAGATACATTCTAATCAGAGTCTATGATGATGAGTAGAACCAATTGTTAACAAATGAATAGAATTCTAGTAAGGTGCCAATCTCTTATGATCATTACTATTCAAGTTATATCCATTACATACCTAGCATTCCAACTTCCTATGCAATTTTCAATATGTCAGCAAATCTGGAAATCTCAGCAGTGGCCACAGGACTAGAAAACATAAGTTTTCATTCCAATCCCAAAGAAAGGCAATGCCAAAAAATGTTTAAACTACCCTACAATTGCCCTCATTTCACATGCTAGTAAGATCATGCTCAAAATTCTTCAAGCTAGGCTTCAGTAGTACATAAACCAAGAACTTCCAGATGTACAAGCTGGGTTTAGAAAAGGCAGAGGAACCAGGGATCAAGTTGACAACATTCACTGAATCACAGAGAAAGCAAGGAAATTCCAGAAAATCACCTACCTCTGTTCCACTGAGTACGCCAAAGCATTTGACTGTGTGGACCTCAACAAACTGTGGAAAATTATTACAGAAATGGGAGTAACAGATACCTTACCTATTACCTGAGAAACATACAAACTTCTTGTATACGGGTCAAGAAGCAACAGTTAGAACCAGACTTGGAGCAACAGAGTGGTTCAAAATTGGGAAAGGAGTATGTCAAGGCTGTATATTGTCACCTTGCTTATTTAACTTCTATGCAGTGTGTTAGTTGCTCAGTTGTATCTGACTCTCACACGGAGATGATACCACTCTTAATGGCAGAAATTGAAGAGGAACTAAAGAGCCTCTTGATGAGGGTGAAAGAGGAGAGTGAAAAACCTGGCTTGGAAATCAACATTCATAAAACTAAGATCATAGTATCCAGTCCCATCACAGCATGGCAATCCAAGGGGAAAAAGTGGGAATAGTGACAGATTTTCTTTTCTTGGGCTCCAGTCACTGTGGACTGTGACTGCTGCCAAGAAATTAAAAGATGCTTGCTCCTTGGAAGGAAAGTGATGACAGACCTAGACAGCATATTTAAAGCAGAAACATCACTTTGCTGACAAAGATCCATGTAGTAAAAGCTATGTTTTTCCAAGTAGTCATGCACAGACGTGGGAGTTGGACCATAAAGAAGGCTGAGCACCAAAGAAGGGATGCTTTCAAATTGTAGTGCTGGAGAAGACCCTTGAAAGTGCTTCAGACTGTAAGGAGATCAAACCAGTCAATTCTAAAGGAAGTCAATCCTGAATATTCATTGGAAGGACTGATGTTGAAGCTCCAATACTTTGGCCACCTGATGTGAAGAACCAACTCACTGGAAAAGACCCTGATGCTGGGAAAGATTGAAGGCAAAGGAAGAAGCAAGTGGCAGAGGATGAGATGATTAGATGGCATCGTCAGTTTAACTGACATAAATTTGAGCAAACTCCAAAAGATAGTGGAGGACAGAGGAGCCTGGCATTCTGTAGTCCATGGGGTTGCCAAGAGTAGGACACAACGTGACTTAACAACAACATCTATTAGAGAATTTTGTTCAGGAATCATTAAAATAGTTGAAATAGCATGAAAATATACTTCCATGAATTTCATTTAGGTCCCTATATCTTAGTATTTTAATAAAATTATTTCACTCACTCAAAGTTCGTATAAGAAAATAGGGGTATTTTAACAAAATTATTTATTTCATTCTTAAGTTCCAATAAAATAATGTGCTAATACTTCAACTACAGACTCAATGAAGATAGCATTGGGAAGCATGGCAGCACGGAAATAAACACAAAATACTCTTATAGAGGAAAAAGATGCTTTATAAAACTGTGTGTGTGTGTCAGTCACTCAGTCATGTCTAACTCTTTGTGACCATATGGACTATAGTTCTCCAAGCTCCTCTGTCCGTGGGGTTTTTCCAGGCAAAAATACAGAGTGGGTTGCCATTCCCTTCTTCAAGGGATCTTCCCAACCCAGGGATATTGAACCTGCATCCCTGTGTCTCCTGTATTGGCAGGCAGATTTCTTACCATCCAAGCCACCAGGGATGCCGCCTATAAGACTGTTCATAGACTATTATATCATCTGTGCAAAAACAAACAGGAAATGAATAGATAGATATATTATATAATATTACATCAGAAAATATCCTTTGGAATTCATAAGAAATTATTAACAATGTTTACTTTTGAACAATAAAATAAAGCATATGGTAGTGGCCATTAGTAATGAGAATTCTCAATTTTATTTTGTACTTTTTGCTGTCATGCACATTTTTACAATGAGAATACATCATTTACTCAATTGAAAGAAATGAGGAAAGAAGGGAGGATGAAGCAGGGAGGAAA
Organism: Aepyceros melampus; assembly: GCA_006408695.1. Classification (NCBI taxonomy): domain Eukaryota; kingdom Metazoa; phylum Chordata; class Mammalia; order Artiodactyla; family Bovidae; genus Aepyceros; species Aepyceros melampus. The sequence goes on from SJXQ01005822.1 coordinate 113,101, forward strand.
CGGGTCAAGTGGGAGAGAAAGGGCAGGATGGAAGGTGGGAAGGGAGGGAAGGAAGTAGGTATAATTATTAAAATGAACAGCAAGTTTGGATGCCAGAAAATGGAATCTAAACTGAAGAGTTATAGGTAATAAAACATGCATTCCTAGGGGAAAGAACCATAGATATCAAGAAAAGTGTCACTTAATCTTGAGTACAACAAAAGAAACCTGTTGTTCAGTTGCTAAGTCATGTCTGACTCTTTATGACCTCATGGACGGTAACAGGCCAGCCTCCTCTGTCCTCCACTATCTCCTGGAGTTTTCTCAAGTTCATGTCCATTGAGTCAGTGAAGAAGCTGACCAGAACTGTCAATTATGATCAGGGGTTCATCACCAAGACACAAGGTCAGGTGAGCCTAACATCTAGTTATTATAAGCTGAAGTGGCAGATCCAAATTCAGACATGAGCAGCACTAAATGGTGAAAATTTGCCTCATAGGCAGATGGCCAGATCTCCTATCATCCATTACTACTGAATCAGCACCTCTTATTCTGGATCTCTCATATGATAGCTAAAGGAAGAATAAGAAGTTCAAGCTTGGAACATGGGCTGCTTAGCCCAGTATGGCAGAAAGCTGAAAATGGAAAACTGCATTATAGCCTCATTCAGGGATGATGTTGAATATCAGTTGTGAGGGGGAATCTTTCTAATGCACAGGGCTTTGGGCAGCTCTGTCAGTCATCCAATTTGGCAGCTAAGAGGTATAGTCTGGAGGAGAGTATATATATGAACAAGGGCAGGATAGCTGGTTGATCAAAGACTTGAAGAAGAAAGAGCTCAAGAAGGGGCACAGAGTATCTGTAAAGAATACAAGGACCTGTAAGTGAGGAAAAGAAATGGGAAGATTTTTATATCACATGTTAATTCTTACTGGAGAGCATTCACTGCAGAACAAGCATTAGAAAAATAAGTACACATAATGACTTGGCCAGTAGACATCAGCCAGCCTTTGCTACTTTCTACTTTAGTGCAATGGGGTCAATTCAACAAGCCTAATCTAGTTAATTTTATTGCTAAAAGCCCAATCTGCCAGTAATAAAGATCAAAAGTAAACCTCTCAAGGAGTCCACTCAGCCTTTTTGTAGCAAATTGATGTCATCAGATTCCTTTAATCCTAGAAAATTAATCTCTGACTAGAACTAACACAAACTTGGTGTGAGTCCCCTTTTCTTCTCTACAGGACCTCACTGAACACACCACTATGGATTTGCAGTGTGTTTGATCCACTGGTACAATGTCCTAAATAATATCACATGGGGTCAAGGAATCTATTTTATAGATGGGCACAAGATCATAGGATTTATCACATTCATTCATAACCCAGGAGTTTCTCCCAATAACAGCTTATGGAAGGCACAGCTAAAGCTCCAGCTTAAAATAATACCCTGCAAGGACAGGCAGCCATCTTTCCAGATGCACTGTTAGCTGTGTACAGTTCAATCATGTCTGACTCTTTGTGACCCCCTGGACTATAACCCACCAGGCTCCTCTGTCCATGGAATTCTCCAGGCAAAAATACTGGGATGAGCATCATTCCCTTCTCCAAGGGATCTTCCCAACCAGGGACTGAACCTGGGTCTCCTGCATTGCAGTAAGACTCTTTATTGTCTGAGCCACCAGGAAAACCCAAGATGCACTACTCTCTAACAAATCCAATCTGATAAATCCAATCTCTAATAAATATCAATCAAAAGGATTGATATTTTTGGCTACAGGAGTATTTGTTATGAGAGCTGCCCTGTGAATTGTGGGATGTTTAGCAGCAACCCTGGCTAGAAGCCAGGAACATCTCCACTGCACACTATGACAAGCAAAATGTCTTCCAGACATTTTTATCTGTCCCTCAAGAAGACAAAATTGTCCTCAGTTAAGAACCAATGCTCTAAATGAACAGTTTTAATCTGTCCCTATAAGTAAAACAACACATTAATTCCAGGGACCAACTCGAGGAATCTGTGCATCCTGTGCCCACAGTTCTGGGATCTACATGTTTAGAAATTTTGGCTGCCAGAGGAGGAAGATATTCATCAGAGAACACTGCACAAATTTCCATTCCATTTCAAACTATGGTTGCCATCCAGTCAACCTCTTCTTTGATATAAGAAGAAAAGGCAAATAAAGGAATCAGAATCATTCTGCTAGGGTAATTGAAACTGATAATCAAGGGGAGGGAGAGCTTCTGTTACACAGTAGGAACCAGAAATAATTAGTTCGGAAAAATGATCTACATGAATGTTTCTTGGTATTTCACTCCTTAATTTTGATGCAAAATGAACAACTTCTTCAATCACAGCCTGAGAAAGAGGTGGTGACCAGGGGCTCAGATTCATGAACTGCATGCATTGGGTGACTTTACCAGATTTGCCACGTAGACTGCAGAACTCTGAGGATTCTACAATAAGCAGTAGAAAAGGGAGACAGTGAATACTGGCAAGTAAGGCAACGGAACTCCACTCCAGTACTCTTGCCTGGAAAATCCCATGGATGGAAGAGCCTTGTGGGCTATAGTCCATGGGGTCACTAAGAGTTGGACACGACTGAGTGACTTCACTTTTCACTTTCACACATTAGAAAAGGAAATTGCAACCCACTCCATTGTTCTTGCCTTGAAATCCCAGGGATGGGGGAGCCTGGTGGGCTGCTGTCTATGGGGTCGCACAGAGTCGGACACGACTGAAGCGACTTAACAGCAGTGGTAGTTCATCATACTAACCTACCTCTTGTTACATCAAGAAAAACGGCCCACCAAGTTATTGTAGCAACTTTGGAAAACAGTGTGGAGGTTCCTCAAAAACTAAAAATAGAATAGTCATATGATTTAGCAATCCCACTCCTGAGCATGTATCCAGATAAAACTTTAATTCAAAAGATACATGCACCCCAATGTTCATAGCAGCATTATTCACAATAGCCAAGATGCAGAAGCAACTTAAATGTTCCTCAACAGATGAAGGAATAAAGAAGATGTGGTATATACACACAATGTAATATTACTCATCATGTACACTCATGGCTGATTCATGTCGATGTGTAGCAAAACAAATACAGTGTTGTAAAGCAAAACAAACTAAAAAATAAAAATTAATTTAAAAAAAAGCTGGAAAAAAAAAGAATGAAATAATGCCCTTTGGAGCAACATGAATGGACCTAGAGATTATCACTATGTAAAGTAAGTCAGAAAAATATCATACAATATCACTTTAGGTGGAATCTAACATATGACATAAATTTACTTACATGTGAAACACAAATAGACTGATGGACATAGAGAACAGACTTGTGCTTTACAAGTGGGGAGGAGAGGTTGGGGAGAAATTGAGTAGGAGTTTGGGGATTCAGTTCAGTTCGTTTCAGTTCAGTCGCTCAGTCATGTCCAACTCTTTGCGACCCCATGAATTGCAGCACACCAGCCTCCCTGTCCATCACCATCTCCCGGAGTTCACCCAAACTCACGTCCATCGAGTTGGTGATGCCAACCAGCCATCTCATCCTTGGTCATCCCCTTCTCCTCCTGCCCCCAATCCCTCCCAGCATCAGGGTCTTTTCCAATGAGTCAGCTCTTCGCATGAGGTGGCCAAAGTACCGGAGTTTCAGCTTTAGCATCATTCCTTCCAAAGAACACCCAGAACTGACCCCTTTAGAATGGACTGGTTGGATCTCCTTGCAGTCCAAGGGACTCTCAAGAGTCTTCTCCAACACCACAGTTTGGGGGTTAGCAGATGTCAACTAGTATGTATTGCATGGATAAACAATAAGGACCTACTAAATAGCACAAGGGACTATATGAAATATCCTTTGATAAATCATAATGGAAAAAATATATTAAAAAGAATATATTTATATATATATCTGAATCACTGCTGTATAGCAGAAATTAACACAATATTATAAATCAACTGTCAGTTCAGTTCAATTGCTCAATTGTGTCTGACTCTTTGCAACCCCATGAACTGCAGCACGCCAGGCCTCCCTGTCCATCACCAACTACTGAAGCCTACCCAAACTCATGTCCATGAGTTGATGATGTATTCCAACTATCTCTTTCTCTGTTGTACCCTTCTCCTCCTGCCCTGAATCTTTCCAAGCATCAGGGTCTTTTCCAATGAAGCAGCTCTTCACATCAGGTGGCCAAAGTACTGGAATTTCAGCTTCAAAATCAGTCCTTCCAATGAACACCCAGGACTGATCTCTTTTAGGATAAACTAGTTGGATCTTCTTACAGTCCAAGAGACTCTCAAGAGTCTTCTCCAACACCACAATTCAAAAGCATCAATTCTTCAGCACTCAGCTTTCTTCACAGCCCAACTCTCAGATCCATACATGACTACTGGAAAAACCATAGCCTTGACTAGACAGACCTTTGTTGGCAAAGTAATATCTCTGCTTTTTAATATGCTGTCTAGGTTGGTCATAACCTTCTTTCCAAGGAGTGTCTTTTAATTTCATGGCTACAGTCACCATTTGCAGTGATTTTGGAGCCCAAAAAAATAAAGTCAGCCACTGTTTCCACTGTTTCCCCATCTATTTTTTCTGAAGTGATGGCACTGGATGCCATGATCTTAGTTTTCTGAATGTTGAGCTTTAAGCCAACTTTTTCACTCTCTTCTTTCACTTTCATCAAGAGGCTCTTTAGTTCTTCTTCAGTTTCTGCCATAGTGTGGTGTCATCTGCGTATCTGAGGTTACTGATATTTCTTCCAGCAATCTTGGTTCTAGCTTGTGCTTCATCCAGCCCAGCGTTTCTCATGATGTACTCTGCATATAAATTAAATAAGCAGAGTGACAATATACAGCCTTGATGTGCTCCTTTTCCTAGTCTTCAATTAAAAAACAAACTAAAAGAGGTCTACCAAAATCACAGGAGAGTTTATCCCAAAAGTTTTAGCATTAAAAAAAAAAAAAAAAAAGTAGATCCAAGCAGTGCAAGCTGTGGACTGCAGTGGCTACTGTGAAGTCCTGTGGAGACTTCCCATTTGGGGATTCAAGCATTTTTCCCCCCAGCTGCTGAAAGTAGCAGCTGCCGGCTCTCAGATGAGTCTCTCTTCAGGGACTGTCTGCAGCTGAAGAGAGACCCAAGACCTCGCCAGTTTCCAGTGACTAGATGTGAAGTTTTCCAGGGAAACCAAACTGCATATATTCGTGTAGCTGATGTTTATATTGCTAACAAAACTCCGAGACATCCAGTCACTGCCCCTCAGTGACACCTCCGGATATTCAAGCTCTGGGTCTTTGTTCAGAATTCTTCCTACCACCCTGTAACATCTAACTTAAAGTTCTCTTGTTTTCTCTAACCTCCCAAGAACAATATTTTAAACTATTTGAAAGATTCACTTGTCACATGCTCCAAGTTTAATGCTGTTTGAGAAGAAATGTTTATAATTTCATCATTTTTTCCATGGTTACTCATCTGTTTATATTTGCCCTTTCTACAATTTGGCAATTTCCATTTTCCCAAAAAATCATCCCAGAATCTCAAACATATCTTATAGTGTTATACTGTTTTTTCCTGCATCTCAGGTTATTTTATCATTTTTCCTTTTGATTTAGTATATTGTGCTATCTGGTTTTCTTCAAGCTAATGGACTTTTTATTGATTTTTCTCCTAAAGAGTCTTTTCATGATTATCAATTTTGAAATTAAATTTTTCTCCCTTTTTAAATTATTTTCTGCTTTCATCTATTTCCTTCCTTCCACTTTCCTTTGCTTTAATTTGTTATTCATTTTCTCATTTCTCAGGCAGAACATAATTCACTTATTGTATCATTTTTTGTTCAGCAAGGTGAATATTAAAGTCTTCCCAGTCTTCTTTAATCTAAGTTTTGCCTGCATGCTGTAGGTCTTGAAAGTACTATTTTCATTACGATTGTTTTCTTATTACTTTGTAAATTTCTTTTTAAATTTAACTCTTTTATTTTACCCAAAAGTATTTAAACAGAGGAGATTTTATAAATTACAAAGTAGTAATGATAATTTTGTTGCTATTCATTTTATAATTTCTATGTAGGCTGCTAAATGATGAGAGATACAGGATAATAATATTTCTAATTTGCTATTTTCTCATGATAAAACATTTGGTTGATAATTTTTTTTTATCCCATTAGTCACTGCTGCAATAGCATTCTGGCTTAATTTGGCCTTTTTTTTTCCCCCACTGTATCCTATAATTTTATTATTTAATCTCTAGTATGATCTCTTTCCTGAGAGGGCAATGGCAGCCCACTCCAGAGTTTTTGCATGGAGAATCCCAGGGATGGAGGAGCCTGGTGGACTGTAATCTATGGGGTTGCACAGAGTTGGACATGACTGATGCGACTTAGCAGCAGCAGCAGCAGCAGCATGATCTCTTTCTTCCTCTTACTCTCTCCCCCAAATTATAAAGCATATATTCTGTTATTAAACTTCACTTTCACATCCCCATTTCTTTTCACCAACTTGAAAAGTGAACTAGAATCAACAGACTCACATTATGAAGATAAGAAAATTACCACAATGAGACTTTTGTGAGTCCATTATAATTAACATTTTATGTGATGTAGATACTTTCAGCATTTGTAACATTTAAATTTTGTTGCACAGCAGTAATTTCAAAATTGTTTTGCTTCAGCTATATATTTAATCAGGTTCATATAATGTTTTTCATATTTTCATGTTTTATTTTGATTATTCTCTTGGTTGACATGATTTTATAAACAAGTAATAACTCATAGGAATTTCATGTGTGCTATAGTCCTTGAGTTTTCACACATTTGAAAATCTCATTGTTGCCTTTCTGGAGGATGACATCTTGGTAGGGTATAATATTATTTGATCCTGCATTTCCCCTTCCAAAAATCTATAGACCTTGCTTCATTGTCTTCTAGCACTGAAGGATGCTCAGCCAGCCTTATTTTCCTTTTATAAAGATAACTTTTTATCATCTTCCTGGATAACCATATGATTCTTTTCTTTTCTTTGAATTGTATAAACTGTATCAGCTTAAGTCATCATGTCAATCATTCTTGTTGATTTTTTTTTCCTATTAAAACATACTGTGGCCCTAGCTACATATTCCTATCTCCCTTAATTTCAAGCTGAGAAAATCATGGCTTTAGAATATCATTATTCACAGCTCTGCTTTTCTCTTACAAATCAAATTTAGTTATTCACTCTACCTTTTGGAGGCTTATCTGGCCCAGTGGATGTGAAATAACTTCTATGATATATTGTTAGGTTAAAAAAAAAAAAAATACAAAGGACTATATATAGTATGCTAGATTTTGTACAGAATTCATGTTCGGATTTGCTTATATTTGCAAAAAGACACAACTTGAAGTTTAAATCAGAAACATGAATTCGATTACCTAGGGAGATGGAGATAGGTGGGAGGGATAAGGGAAGGAGTGTATACTTGGAATTATATTAATGCTCTGCATATGCAAAAACTAAATTAAAAAAAATGGGAGGAACTCTAAAACTGAATGCCAAGAGAAATAAATACATCTATATTTCAAAGGAAGGAGAGAAAATCTACCCAAGTACTTCTAAACAATATAATTTGACTATATACTGTTTCTCTAAGGGGAAAAAAACACAAAAATATGTAGTAAACAACTATTCAGTTCAGTTCAGTTCAGTCGCTCAGTCGTGTCTGACTCTTTGTGATCCCATGAATCACAGCACGCCAGGACTCCCTGTCCATCACCAACTCCCGGAGTTTACTCAGATTCATGTTCATCGAGTCCGTGATGCCATCCAGCCATCTCATCCTCCCCTTCTCCTCCTGCCCCCAATCCCTCCCAGCATCAGGGTCTTTTCCAATGAGTCAACTCTTCGCATGAGGTGGCCAAAGTACTGGAGCTTCAGCTTTAGCATCATTCCCTCCAAAGAAATCCCAGGGCTGATCTCCTTCAGAATGGACTGGTTGAATCTCCTTGCAGTCCAAGGGACTCTCAAGAGTCTTCTCCAACACCACAGTTCAAAAGCATCAATTCTTCTGTGCTCAGCCTTCTTCACAGTCCAACTCTCACATCCATACATGACCACAGGAAAAACCATAGCCTTGACTAGATGGACCTTAGTCGGCAAAGTAATGTCTCTGCTTTTGAATATACTGTCTAGGTTGGTCATAACTTTTCTTCCAAGGAGTAAGCGTCTTTTAATTTCATGGCTGCAGTCACCATCTGTGGTGATTTGGGAGCCCCAAAAAATAAAGTCTGACGCTGTTTCTACTGTTTCCCCATCTATTTCCCATGAAGTGATGGGACCAGATGCCATGATCTTC